>JAHWFP010161678.1:0-26528 GCA_023313725.1 Lithobius niger | reverse complement strand
AATTGAAATGTTATTCCCTTTGATGATTAATCTTTTAACATAACCATTAATAATGTAAGTTCTTAAACGAAAATGCGTGCTAGTCTGCTCTAGGCCTTTTTCGTTTGCTGACCAAAGTAGAACTAGGCAAGCACTGCCTTAACATAACGTTAAGAGGCAAAAATTTACGTCCGGCGTTGGCGATGTTTGGAATTACAAAGTCACAAACGTGACCTTGGCACTTTTGGTGTTAAGTGTTCCTTCATTAAACACCGAATTTGTGAATTCACCGTTACAGCCATTCAGCGCTACGATCGGAGCTGGCTCGAACGTGTTCCTTCGTTTCGACAGCCACTTGCTGGAGCGTTATGGGGCTTTGGCATCTACTTATCTCGTTCAAAAACAAACAAATGCATTAAAAAAACTGAAATACTGACTATCTCAATTTTTAATAATATATTTATTTTACCCCTACAATAAAATATATATGCATTTTTTTTTGCTGAAAAATATTTCGGAAAAAAATTATTTTTCCGTTCTTTCTTTTCAAGCGTCTGACAACTTGTGCACGTGCAGGAAATTGGTATTATGTTGGAGTTTTTTTTCAGAACTTAATCTTCTTGGTATAGCTAGTTGTTGCATTGGTAGCTTCAAAATATATTGCTAGAACGAGTAGGCCTAGTAGCACCCCAAAACAACCGGAGGCATCCAGAGGATTGATTTACGTAACAATTATTTTTCAGCATCTTTTAAGACACTCAGCACTCGCACTAATCAAAATCAAGTAAACGCCAAAGATGTGTTTTAAACTTTAAACTGGTTGAAAGATGCTGCATATGAAATTGGGATCAGCGAGAATAGCACCCCCAAATATAATTATAATTAGGCCTATACGATAATTTATTAAAAGAAAAAATATTTTTTGCTACATTTTGTACTTTATGTAAGTTTTAAGCCCTTCTGGTGCAAGTTATTCTGGAGCAGCTGTTTGTCAAGATGATTGTAGTGCTAACAGGTTACTTCTTTATTCTTCAAATAAAATGTGGAAATTTGTTAAGTTGCTCTTTTAAAGAAAAAAATCGGCAATCGGCTATCAGCATCGGCCGATTGGGTAAGTCATGAAATCGGCAAAATATCGGAATCGGCCAGTCAGGAAGGTTAATAAATCGGCACAAAATCGGCATCGGCTAATCACGAAGATATAAAAATCGGCGTAAAATCGGCATCGGTCAATTGGCAAAATTTTGCCATCGGTCGACCCTTATCTTTAGCATCCTCACTCTCATTGCACGAACAAATTTGGTCTAAACGTTTAACCAAAGTTTTAAGTTTTTTAACCGACTTCATAGTTTGTGCCCTAGGGCAGACGCCACGCTTTTCTTTATCCCTACACGCCATCTACTGAAATATTTCAGGCTGGCTGGCAATGTGTACCAGGGTCCATACAGTATCATTGCTAGCTTGCTTCCTAGGTTCAGCAAAAGAGTATTGCCCTGATCGCCGTTGACGCTACTTGGCTGAGGAAGAAGTATATATGATCTGCCCCAGTTAATTACACGCGTTTTCACAAGTGGTCTCGTTTCACTTTTTATGCATGCTTCAGTCTGAAAGCTTTTTATCCCCAAATGGAGGGAGATCAGGCCTCTTGATTACCTCCCCCAAGCGTAGGAAACTATACCTCGAGCCACGGCTATTTGCCGTGATATCATCATGAGTTAGCCACTAACAAACGAGAATAGCGGATCTTTAGCTGTCTGAATGGACTAGCCCAGTCACGTGATGCGTGTGTCACGGCAAACAATCTTGGAGACCCACCCGTCGCATAACCCTCAACAGTGATAAAAACCTACGCCAGGTCAATATTGGGTCACCTGTGCTGTACCAGTGAAAAAAGAACCATGTCAGCATTAACAACTAGACATTTATTATGCAACCAACAAATAAATAATACACTTTAAGCAATAACCTCGTTAATTATGCAACAAATGACTATGCCCTTTTAAATTATTTTTCCAGAAAATACTTGCGCATTTAAACCTAGGTTATGCCGGAACTGATTTATTATCCAGGAGATTAATTCATCGTAGTGTTCTAAATTCTCATTGTTTGTATTCCGACTAACTACCCTTGGAGAACTTAAAATACTCCCAGCTAAATTACGGCTTGTAATTTCGGACACAATTGAATATCGTACTGGCCCAAGTACAAGACGGTTTTTCGAATTTGGTCTATTAAAACTGCATCTTCGTCTTATATTCGCGTCAAAACCCATAACTGCCAAATTTAGACCGATTTCGAAGTTTGAATATTCCATTCAAATCGTTTTTTTGAGAGCTATCCGTTGGTGCTAATGAGACAGTAGCTCACATAGTTTTTGAATTATTTAGCAAAACCTAAAATGTAACCAAAATTGGCCCTAAGTGTTATGGAGTTCACAAAAAAAAAATAATGACGAAAATCACGATTCTGAATCGGCATTGGTTGAACCATTCTATAATATGAACTATATTCGCAATGGAGGCACTAGCAGAATCTTTGGTGGAAGCCGTCCGTCTTATAATCGTGCCCGTGAATTTATGAGCCCAAGACGGCCATTCGCCTTACAATCGGGTTAGTACGGTAATATCAAGACTTTACAAAGAGACCAAGCAATTTTTCGATTCTTAATCCTCAATTAACACTCCAACCCGATTCTGGAAAACAGTTAATAGGCTAAGGCCGCCGAAAAGAAGGGTGCTTCAGGAAATGGGGTACCTCGCCAACCAAGTTGGCAGCCACCACTGGCCCCTGTGCCCGTCATGCGGTTTGTTGTACAGTGTCTCACCGCACCATATATGTGAGTTCTCAAAAGGCAATAAGATGTTTTACAATATTTATGGTACAAATGAAAGCAATTGTTAATGTTTTGCGCTGACAAGGTCAAAATACCCCTGGGTCCACTGCCCAACGATTTGACCGCACTTTCCTATGTAAACTATAGGAGCTTGTTCCTTGACTCCTAAACAACAACTGATTACAGTTACATAGACAAAAAAAAAGTCCAACCCCAATTTAACGCTACACTTTACAACATATATGTGTAGGCTGTATGTGGTATAAGGTGCATTATATGGTAGTTGGGATTGAATTTTGGCTTCATAATTTTAAATTGAAGTATGCACATGTGAAAATTACGACGAGGTTCATCATTTTCAGGACATTAGGGAGACATTCTTTGCATGAGATTTTGTAGCCAGAACAGGACGTCTTGGGGCAGTTTCTGACCAATATGACCCATGGGGTCTTTGGGGTCTTGAGGTCTTGGGGTCATTGGGGCTTGAGCTTTTGAGAACTCCCCCAAGATGTCCTATTCTGTCTACAAAATTCCAAGCAACGAACGCCCCGACATCTTCACAGGCGAGACGAAAAGGGAGGTCTTCACACAAATCCGAGAGCTCATTGCGACCACCCTCTTAAGTATAAGAAGGCCTGAAAGTGCCTGACTGAAAACAAATAATTTAGACTGCTTAGGCAATGCAAAAAAAATTGTATGGTTTACGGGCGAGGTAGCAAACTGAAGCACCAGGAAACCAGGCACTTTATTTTATTTTTTATTTTATTTAACTAACCACATTTCTTTGACGTGTACCTAACGCAAGACTGAAAGAGTTTGCAGTCAACCTAAAAAAGTATAATATTCTGCTAATGTTATTTTTGTCATCTCGTATTAAAAATATTTTAGTTTTTGCCAATTAACTTCTTACCGGTTCGAGGTAAAGGCTTAAAATTAGCACCACTGAAAAGCTCGTTTCGAGCCGGTTAAAATGGTATACTGGAATGTAAAAACGGTCAACATTTGGCGAAAATACGATTTTTAGCGGGTGGACGAAGATTGAGATAAACAATTTTGACCCGCGATAATTTAAGGCACCCGCACGCGCCTGTAAACCAAACAATTAACTTTGCATGGCCTCACTATCCGTCCAGCAGACATGGGAAATCCTCAACTTCAATTGAGATTAATGACGTGTCAATGACGAATTTCCCAAACGAAGGAATGAGGGCGACAGCTAGTTGCATTCTGTATCTGTGCTGGCTCGTCCTGTCATCCTGACTATGCCTTTAATGCTAGAACTGGTTGAATTTTGCCATCACTGCCAGAGTAAACTAAGTCGTAGACATGCATCATCAGGGAAACTGCCTCGACTCTCGTTATCTTTGCCCAACAGTCGCCAAACAAGAAACACCATCCCACACCAGATACTGTCAAAAACTAAATCGCAAATAAAATAATTTTAAGCATTCAGGAAGTCTAGCTGAAATTGAGTTACTAGACAACTAAAGCTATGTTAAATATAAGCAACATTCACCAGAAGAAATCCCCACCCAGAGTTAGCCTGTGACAATCCTCCCAACCTACAGAATCTCAAAAGTGACATTACTAATTTCAGAAGTTGACGTTGTGTGTTTGTGGAACAAGTTCTGTAACAGCAGGTACAATTGTAAATTGCTGTCATTTCTCTTTTATAAACGTAGTTAGAGTGACTAGCCTTGAAACTAGAAATTCATTGCCTATTTCAGTGGCTATATTTGTAATACTATCTTGTTTAATTCTTGCAGACCTTAAGAACGCTAACTTCTTGACTAGATGGTCCTTCAACCTGAACACTTCGTACCAAAGCCGGACACGCGTATTGAAAATTCAATTTACACCAAAGCCTCTGTACCACAACTCCTTAATGCTATGCAAAGACTCAAGAAAGGCTTGGTGTTATGATGTTGCCTATACTGAGGTACTGTTAGCTCTGACAGAGTTCAACAATTTTTTTTATTTCAACCATAGT
The DNA here is from genome assembly GCA_023313725.1 of Lithobius niger. Taxonomy (NCBI): domain Eukaryota; kingdom Metazoa; phylum Arthropoda; class Chilopoda; order Lithobiomorpha; family Lithobiidae; genus Lithobius; species Lithobius niger. The sequence goes on along the minus strand of JAHWFP010161678.1, from coordinate 21,726 downwards.
TCAACTAATCTGATAATTCATTCACTTGAGTAAAAAATGCGTGTGGTTTCGTACTTTGACATTTGTGATTCATCGTAGCACAGAACCGTTACCGTTTCAAAAAGGTGGTAGGGAAAACATGAAAAAGCGGACTAATGCTACGCCAGAAAAGAAACAACCAAAGACAATTGGTCTCGCGAATTTTTGGTAGTATTATATGCTTACATAAACATCCCACTATCTCCATCAGGCAAAACGTGTACAAGCACGTACAAAAATAACGACTACATGCTAGAGTTTATGTTTGAATTTCCTTTTCGTTATTTTTGTACATGCTCTTACACTTTTTGCCTGATGAAGGTAGTGGGATGTTTATGTAAGCGTATAATACTATCGAAAATTCGCTAGACCAATTATTTTTGGTCGTTTCTTTTCTGGCATAGCGTTAGTCCTCTTTTTCACAATTTCTTTAGCCAGAGTAAAATGAGCCTGTTGGCTTTCAAAAAAATGGTACGGAAAAGTTGTTTCCACTAATTTCTGACCGGCTTTAAATCACAACATCGCTTTCCTTCTTCGGGCACAACTCTTGGCGAGATGGTCGTAATTTACGTCATACCAAAACCCCGTAAGAGTAAAGGGACCCATCAAGTTTTTGCCATAGAAAGTAGTGAAATCAGAGCCAAAATGGCTGCCACCAAGTTTGTGGTCCGAACCATGATCACTCAAGCTTAACTGACAACACCGAGGTGTCAGTTAAAGATTGAGTGATCAGGTTTGGGACAGAAAACTTGGTGGCAGCCATTTTGGCTCTGATATCACTACTTTCTATGGCAAAAACTTGATGGGTCCGTTTACCTTTACTGGGTTTTGGTATGATCACCCCTTTTGGTCGTTATATGGTTTTGCTTTAGTGTAAGTATTGATTGTGAGCACCGTATGGAAAATATAACTGTAAATCGTTTCTTGAACAGCCTGAAGAAACTCGTAACTTTGCTGTAATTAATGGTCGCTGATTAATTATATTTTCAATAAAATGGCCGTTGTATTCATTTGATCGTAAAAGAACTGAGCACGATTAAGTTACTTTCGTTTAGTTTAGGTTTATCTACATTATTATGATTATTTTTTTAAATTCAAGAAGCGGTAACCCTGCACGGATTTTCTTCCCCACAAACAGTTTAATGGACGATGATATACTTTATTTATTTTAGATAAGTTACAATTACAATGAATCACTTCGATTTAATTGTGAAACGGAAATAATAAGTTACCCGCGTCTGCATTGTTACTAAGCTATAGAGGACAATTATTTTGATAACAGATGGCGGGTTCCCAATGTTCACGAAAATAGCATTACAAATTATTACAATCTTTGGATTTAAAACATCCCCAAATGTCAAACCATAAAAGGCACCTATTGGCGTCAAACGTAAACTGAATGTCAAATTTCAAGTATATTTGTCGTATAAATTTTTTTCTCTGAGTGGAATTAGCTAGTAATAAGTAGTAGTAGTATCAGTATTAGTAGTAGATAGCATGAAATCAACGATATTAAGGTACCTTTTGTTGGTTTACAATGTAATAATTGTATCCTATTTCATGTTAAGAGATTTAATGTTTTTTATTCGTACCCTTATCGTATTCGCCAGCCTAATCGAAAGTGAAGCAGTTGTTTCATGCACTGTCTCTGTAATCTAGGAGGCTATGTTGGTTCAATAAAAGCGGCGCTGTAGTGCTTGTTCGTTCGCCACAAACAAAGTAAGCAGCGACCACGTTGTCATTGCATCTCCAGAATTTTTACTTACATCAGGTATCAAACTGCAGTTTTCTATAAAGCTAATAGGTTATGGGCCCAGATAACCTTATCCACGAAAGCTGGAAACATTTTGAAAGTGAGTAAACAGTGACTAAAGACAACTAATGTAAGGAAAAGTGTTGGTCTTCGAAACCAGAAGTGAAGCCACGATCGGCATGCACACAATTGGGCTTGAGCTACGCTATATTTTTTTTGTGCAATGTCGGACAAAATTAGCATTGCAAAGTTGAACAATGACAATTATCCAATGTGGAAGTTTACGATGGAGCTTTTGCTTATTAATTTTGATGTATAAGGCGTAATAAATAAAGCAACTCCAACAAATCTAGACGAAAAATGGTTGACAAATGATGGGAAAGCCAGGGCTGCAATTGGCTTAAGAGTGGACGATAATCAACTCGGCCATATAAAGAAAGCTACTACAGCAAAGGCTGCGTGTAAATCACTTAAAAAGTACCATCAGAAGTCTACTTTCTCAAATATAGTGAGTCGACTAAGGCATTTGTGCTCCAGAAAACTTGAGGAAGGTGGTGATATGGAGAAACACATTCAATGAATGGAGGACAATATTGACCAACTTTCAGCATTACGGGAACAAATTGCCGATAGGCTAGCAGTAGCATTTATGCTTAGTAGTTTGCCTGAAAGTAATGCAATGTTGACAACAGCACTAGAAACCAGATCTGATAAAGATCTAACATTAAGCCTAGTAAAGATGAAGATGTTGGAGGACTACAGGAGTAGAATGGATCGATTATCACATGAACAAGTTCAAGATGACAAAGCTGTTAAAGTGTTCACCCACAAGAAGTCAAATAAAGCATCCCCAAAGTCAAGTACTGCTGGCACTGCCTGTGGCACATCAGGGTTTGGAGGGACCTGCTGTTTTTGCAAGAAAGCAGCTGGTCATCTTAAGCGAGACTGCCGTTCGTACATTGCCTGGAAGAAAAAGAATCAGGAAGCACCGCCTAAAGCCAACATGGTCAGCCACGAAGACGAGTCAGATCCAGATACCTGTTTCAAAGTGAGCAAAGGTGAACGGAACAAGTGGTACGTGGATTCGGGCGCAGGACGGCAAATGTGTTGCGACAAAAGTTTCTTCACAAGTTAAAAACGTCACATTGCTTACTTTGAAAATTCGAGTCCATATTTACGTTTTGTACGCTTAGATTTCAAAGTAAAGGATATTTACCGTTCCAATATCCTTGCAAATTTTCGACAGTCTGGTTTTTCTGGAGTTGGAGGGGCTCAGAACGACTGTCTGTTTGAATGTTCAAACCCAAACATTCAGTTCCTGCTAAGAGGAGAGTTTAATAAGATGCTGCGGGATAAGTGGTGTACTGGCCTGCAAGTTACGGAGGCTATGGCCTCGCGTCGTATTCAAACGAACGATTGCAGCAGACGGACGATAACAACGAAGTAAGTGGTGATGTGGTAGCCTGATGAAGACAGTCGTTCTGAGCCCCTCCAACTCCAGAAAAACCAGACTGTCGAAAATTTGCAAGGATATTGGAACGGTAAATTAATATCCTTTACTTTGAATTCTTCACAAGTCTAGACACTACCATACGGAGCAAAGTACGGGTAGCGGACAATAGAGAAGTTCTTTCCGAAGGTGTGGGGAATGGAACAATTCGTTGGAAGACCGATAATGGAGACGAAGTTCGGACCATTACAGTGGAAGACGTGCTGTACACTCCAACTTTCAATGGAAGTCTGCTATCCACAAGGCGGTTAGCCAAACTGGGGGTCACTACGACTTGTGTTGGTGGAACTGATAAATGTCTAATCATATACAAAGGTAAAACAGTCGCTATAGCAACAGCTCGAACTGGACAGTATAAGCTTGATTTAGACAAGTGAACAGGCACTCACTGTGACAACGGCCAAAGATGCACACTGTATACATTAATGGCATCGTAGACTTGGTCATCAGGACCCAGTAGCAATTAGAACTGTGGTTAATCAAAATCTGGCTACAGGCATAGAAATCAAAAGGTGTGACATCAAGCAGAAGTGCGAGTGCTGCATTAAAGGTAAGATGGCAAGAAATCCATTCCAACCAGCCTCAGCAACGAAGTCAAATAACGTATTAGATTTGGTACATTCAGATGTTTGTGGATCTATGCAAATGGAAACTCCTGGGAAGAAAAGATATATATTATCAGTCATTGATGACTGCAGCAGGTAAACCAAGATTTACCTCCTCCGGAACAAGTTGGAAGTCCCTGAAAAATTACGGAACTACATCAGTGAAGTAAAGACTAGATTTGGCAAGGTACCGAAACTAATCCGATCCGACCGAGGCGGGGAATACAGGGAAGCAGATCTACTCGAGTACTTAAGAGTGAAGGCATCCAGGTACAGACGACTGCACCATACTTGCCTCAGCAGAATGGTTCAGCCGAACGTAAAAACCGTTCGCTCCTTGAGATGACAAGGTGCTTACTAGATGACGCCAACCTACAAAACCGCTTGAGTACATAAGAACTTTTGGAAGTCCGGCGTACGCCATGATTCCAGACGAGAAAAGACGGAAGTTAGACAGTAAGGCCATAAAGTTAACCTTCGTAGGCTGTGAAGACGGCTCTAAAGCTCACAGACTGCTCGATACGGCAACAAACAAAATTGTGATCAGCAGGGTCGTAAAGTCTCCTCCCATCAAGTTGACTCGTCCAATCAGCAAGCACTGACGGATCAAGGGGAGGAAGTTGTCATTGAGGCGACCAGCAGTGAAGATGGTGTATGTTCAGGGAAGGAGAACGAACCTGCAGGTGTGCAGGGTGAAGCCAATGTTGATGTCAACGAAGTAGGCCTAGGTGGAGAACATGAAGCCATAAATCCAGGGCCAAGAAGATTACCAAGACAAAACAAAGGAAGACCTCCAGAATGACTAATCGAAGTGGTTCACAAGGCACAGGAAACTAAAGATGAGCCCACAACTTACAAGGAGGCCATTCAGAGTGCAGACAGTCATCATTGGAAGAAAGCCATGGATTCTGAAATGACGTCATTGCAGCAGAACAATGCATGACGCTTACAGATTTACCACTTGGAAAAAACATTGTTGGAAGCAAATGGGTTTACAAGATAAAGTATAACGACGAGGGAGTAATAGACAGATTTAAAGCACGACTCGTCGCTCAAGGCTACTCGCAGAAGTACGGTCAAGATTACGATGAAGTTTTCACCACCTTTGCAAAACAAGTAGCCCTGAAGATTTTGTTGACAATAGCAGCAAGGGCAAGAATGGTCGTGAAGCATTATGACATAGAGACTGCATTCCTAAATGGAGATTTATCACTCGAAGTGTACATGAAGACAGCAAGAAGGCTACAACGACAACAGTAATGGAAGGTATACAAGTTAAACAAAAATCTTTATGGGCTGAAGCAAGGAGCGCTCGAGTGGAACAAGAAACTCAACAGTGCACTCGAAGATCTGGCTTCGTGCACACTGAACATGATCCATGCTTGTACATCAAGAAAGAAGGCAATAAATGGATCTTTTTAGCTATTCATTTTGATGATGCTATTGGAGCTGACACTGAAGATCGGTCGTCGCCAGCCCCAAACGCAACCAGTGTCAAAGCAACAAAATGTAAATTATGACCATCTGGCCGGAGTTGTGCCTGAAGAAGACAAGCAATATTGTGATTTAATGCTTGTCGAAAATTAGCGGAAACATTTCTTTTCCACATTTTTGAAACAGCATTCTGTGATACGATGAATTCATATACCGTAAACAGTCATGTTAAAGACATCTTATTCCTAGTTTTAACCCCTTGCTCCCCGACATGGTTAAAGTGCAGCAGTCTCTTACTTTCACCCTTGCTTTCACGTATTGACTGCAAGTATTTGTAAGGGTTATGGCTGTACGGAACACCAATGTGTCAGTAGTACCAAACCAAACCAACAAAATGAGCCGAAATTATTGTTGGGGAAAGGGCCTGCTGAGATGTTACTCCGTGGATTCAACAGCATTCCTGCAGTCAATCCTTAAACATCACGTTGGCAGCTTTGGGCTGTAAGCAACATTGTACTTATTTAGTACTGTTACAAACCTACACCCACAGTTTAACGCATTTGAAAGATCGGCAACCGCCGTTTACAGTGGCTTACTGTCAACATCACGAAGAATCACGAAGAATCACGAAGAATCATGAAGAATCAAGAATAATAACACAATACCACCTTCAGGAATTTTACCAGTTTGGCTAGAACCACCAAAAGTTCCCTCATTAAATTTTCGGTGAAAACAAGAGGCCGTTCACCTTCATCAGAACGCAACGAAGCACAAATTTTAAAAACGAACGTTACATGGTTGTGGCTACCATCGAGCAGACGATGCGTACGCGACAATTCTTCGTGATTGTTCGTGAAGTTTAATGCAGTAAGGTCAAAGTTAAAGCTTAATAGGGACATTGGTAAGTTTCTTTTAGTCTCTTTTAAACAGCGCAAACCAGTCATTTTTTGTGCGTTCGTTTGTTCTGTATCGTAACACAACTAAAACTTTTAAATATTGTTTCAGTCGGAGTTATACGCATACCAACCCAACATCTCTGGATACCACCAGTATTTTCTCCAGGTAACCTTAAGTTTAAAGCTGAGATAAGGAAATTTACAAGCATGTTTTTTTTCTTCAAAAATTGTGAGGGTGGGTGTTGTTTATTTTTTTTATTTATTGCATTCTTGCGACCTCGAAAGGAATGTGTACGGAACAATTTTTCGTAAAGTAATGTCTTGTATTGAATAAGTATTAGCACGCTTCTCCTGGTGTACATTCAATTTTACGTAAGTGTTAAAATTATGGGCATTTGAAGCATGGCTGATTGAGGTGAAAAAACTATGTACGGAGAATTTTAGGTCTATTTGGCATAGTCTGGACAAACTTGGTGGGGGGGTGGGGGGCAGAGCGATAGCATTCATTTTAGTTTACGTCCACCACAGTTGTCAAATATCATCTTATAATTTTGAGACTGTTAGTAGATTTTGGATGCTTACTTGAGAAGTAAGTAACTCGCTTCTACAGTATATCCCGCTTGCTACCACGGAGGAAGGTAGTATAGAGGACCAATGTACAATTGACCTAGCAAGGTATTATCGGGTGGTAATACCCCGTCTCCTCGGTTGTACACTGGCAGCTCGATTATACCTTGGGACCTTTTTATTGCACGCATGCTCACCTTGTCGAGCTAAGTTTAAAGCAGATGCCGACTACTGGTTAATGACTGTGGCTTTTGACTCTTATGTATACAGCAGAACTCGACGTATTCAGTCTGTTTTTTTGTATTTTAACATCACACTTTATGACTTTTAGACAAGTAATTTTTGTTCAGCGATCTGTTAGCATAAATCCTATTCATTTTTACCATACTAGTGTTTTAGAATTTCGAGCTCGTGGTAATTATTAGCAAACGGTTCAAATTTAGTATGTGTTGACCACATTGCCCTCTTTCGAGCAATTTTAGCAGTGCATAGTTAGAGTGGTGCCTTACGCCTAACTGGAAGAAGCTACCTTCGCACAACCCAGACGCAGTGGCATAACCATTTATTTTGTGCAACGAACGTTGTTGTTTATGTTTGAAAAAACCAAGCAATGGCAGGCTGTTTCTTTAACCGTATGACAAAAACTATGAACATGGATCTGAAACCAAGGGAAGGTTTCTAGGAAAACATCGTTCGTTACCTTACTGTGAAAGTTCTCGTCACTATTAGAGTCATAATGAAGAAATGATGGGAGGAGTGAAGAACATTCGGGAAGGCGTCTACAAGATTCCATGCAGAGACTGTGATGCCGTTTATATAGGTGAGACGAGAAAGGGAATCCGGACGAGAATGGGGCAGCACATGGCCAATGTGAGAAACAAAAAAGAAGACAACGGCATCGCAGCTCACTGCATGGAGTCTAAGCATAATATTGGATGGGAAAAAGCTGAGACACTTGTGAAGTCAAATTCTAAAAACGACAGGCATCTGAGATGCTTAGAATCAATTGCTATTAGACTGCACGAAATTAGTGGTGTTTCGCTAATGAATGTTCAAGGGCCATCATTTCCCCGGGTCGAAAACGTCATTGGCAACGACCTGAAGCAACAGCTAGGCAGGAAGTGGAAGCTGAATGAGCTACAGAGTATGCTGCCCACTAAATACGGGAGGCCGCGAGGAGCGTCGGTTGCAAATTTGAAGCAGACGACAACGATGTAGGAACACACGTAGGCCAAAAACTTTCGTCGGAGTGCCTGAGGATGGTGGCAGCCAGCCACCGAAAATTAGCTGGACATTGAAGGAAGGTTTCATATGATAATATAGGAAAAATGCTGGTAAAACTAAGATTTTTGCAATTTTCCGTGGGTTTTCTGAAATTCTGACTTAACAGCTCATTTGGTAATTATTGCAGAAACATACTTTTGCCACTATCAACTAATTTCATGTACTTATCGAATCCTTTTGTTATTCCGGTTCAGAAAATCTTAGTGAAAATGTGGGTAAACGCTTTATTCGGTGGCAAATCTGTTTGTAAAACTGCTGGGCGCTACACACGTGCCGCCACCTTCCTTCTGTTCTTTCTCGAGTGAAAAAATCGCTACCAGTGTGAAACACTGACTGACGGGGAGCGCTTCGTATGCTGACTATATACATATAGATTTCTGTACTGTTAAACAATATGATGCAAGCAATTGTGAAACATGGAACCTGGATATCGTACTTCTGCTTTTCATGATTGCTTGCATCATACTCTTTTAGGATTGGATTACAGAAATCTCGATGCATATGGTAGCGCGCAAAGCACGCCCCCCCCCCCCAAATCCGGAGTTTGATGCTGGTAGATTTTTGTTCACTCTAGAGAGAATTTCACAGGCCTGAACCAGTAGTCTGCAGGAAGAAGGACAGCAGAAGGTGGCAGCACGTTTGTAGAGTAATGCTGTTTTATAGGCAAATTAGTTGCTGAATGAAGTGTTTGCCCACGTTTTCGTTGTGCTTTTGTGAACCGCAACGACAAAAGGAGTCGATAGGGACATGAAATTAGTTGATAGTGGCAAAAGTATTTTCCGCAGTAATTACCGCTCATTTTTGGAATATATTGGCTTCCACTAACTCACAGCTCCAGTAACTTTTTTGTAGTATTATCAATTCTAAAGCAGCTGTGTGAAATTTGCAAAAATATGCGATCACGGAAGTTACGAAGTTATGTCTATGGGTTTTTTACAGATGACTTGTCTGTGAAACTCCTGGTGTATCTCCAATTAATCATTCAAGTAACAATTCTTCACAATAACAAATTGACCCACAAATTAGAATATTTCAGGTTGCAGATACTACTTCAGTCGGTTGTAAACTTGTAATATTTCAATACTGATTGTATTCCTGTCCTCATAACGTTTAATATCACAGATTTTGCTATCCTGAACTAGTCCACTGAATTTCAGATGCAGCCCAAATCGTGCCTTCATGCCACCTGCAATCAGGGCAAAAAACGTGTTGAAGATGAAGTTGAAATGGATTTTTCACGTAAGTTTCAAGTTAACGTCAGTTATTTCTGATATTTACCGATATTAGCAGTATCTGCCCAAAACCAAACTTGTTTCCACCAAGCTCTTCGGCAGTGTGAAGTTATGATATCAAAGAAGCCCATTTGTTAGCCCACGGAGTGATATTAGTTCAAAGAATAAGTGAAAAATTTGAAAATTGTTATTGCAATTTTCTAGTAGTCTAGTAGTTTGAAGTCTTAGTTGGTGAGATTAACCATAGGGTGTCATCGTCTCTTACGCTCTGCATGGATACAGTGTATATACATATATACCCCAAAACAAAACTTGTTAAGGATTCCTGCCAAGCTTTTCGGTTGTGTAAAGTCACGATATCAAACGTCAGGTTCTTTAGCCTAGCTAATCCCACCGAGTAATAGTTAGTAATCCCGAAATATATGAAAATTGCTTACTGCACAATTTTCAATTATTTCATTTAATGTTTGAAGTTTGTCAGTGGGAGTAGCTTGCTGAACAAGCTTGGCATTTGATGTCACAACTTCACACGACCGAAAAGCATGGCGGCAATCCTTAACAAGTTTTGTTTTGGGGTAGATCTTTTTGGTCAGATCAAATCTTTTTAGTCCAAATTGATGAAGTCCATTTGTTTTTCTTAGCAATTATGAGATGGAAGCACCAGTCTAGTTTTCTGGTCCATTTTATTTTTATTTTTTGGTTGGCTTTCGTTCCATTTTGAGGATAGCAGTTACCTTTTTTCGTACGATTAGTATTTCTTATTAGTACTGCAGTATCTCCTTGCAAACGCATGGATGTATTTAATGTTCAGTTTACTGGCATTTGCTGACTAGCATTATTTGCTGATTGGCATTGTTTTAATGTTTTGTATTGTTGTGAAACATTGCTCAAGTTGCTGCTTGGACAAATGAAACTGCAATTTAAATATGTTCATTAATAGGCGAAGACGATTTTAATATTACAAGTTGCGTCTTGGAACAGTATGGAGACTGGAATGCCAAATTCATGATTCAATATTTGAGTTTGGAGCCTGATCAAGCCGGGTAAGAATTAGTTATTGTTGCCACTTTTTTTGATTAACAAATTTATTTTTGCAACTTGTTCTTGCCAGCTTTTCATATTGTAGTGACTGAGTGCTTGTCCGATGTATATTTGTGTCCACTGCATGGTCACACTGGTTCCCTTTATACTTTTCGGCTGTTGCTCATTTCATAGAATTTTTATTGTTTTGTGGTAGTTCTGTTATTATTAGTTATGTTAGGCCAGTTACTGGTCTTCTGGTTCCTTTGTTTTACTTCTCTCGGTGATCGGCATCTTGTCCCCGCCTTGGCTCTACCCTCTCGGTGGTAGTCTGACTCCTTCGCTCGTCCTTCGTTCTTTCACCACCACTTCTCTCATGCAACTTTCCAACCGCGAATCTCGGCACCGCGTTACTTTGATCAACTTGTTTTGGGGGCTCCTTACATCCCTCATGCTCCTACCTTCCACTCGTCTTCGCTTTGTGTGAACCTCACGTCATTGTTTCTGGTCTGCTGCTCCAATGGCTCCTAAACGTCGAGGTTGTTTAACCCGTTTGCCCGCAGTGGTTCGAGGTTGGGACTCTTTCAAAGCCCATATTCCAGACACATGCAGTTCCCCTGCTATCGTCTAAAGTCGCAAGCGGCAAATCGTTACTCCCCTTGCCAGAAACACCGTGACTGAAACTATGAATTGGGTCCTTGCACAATTTGCTTATCGATTGCGCCCAAAGATTGGCCGTTCGTTTGCAAGAAAAACTTGGTGGCCAGGAAACCTTCTGAACAGATGAAAGGCACTAACACTGCATTAACACTGCATCAGTAATTCGACGTGTTGTTTGGTACAGAAATGCTGAAGGAGGGGATAGAAAATTAATACGCGATTGACGTATGCAGTTGGAAAGGCAGCATAAACTCAAAACACTTTACTACATTCTATACATTGTACTATACATTCTGAATGTGTAGTGCACTGAAAACTATACATATTGCACATCACTAAAGTCGCTCATTGTCCACGGCCAAAAATCAAAAAATCCGTGCCAAAAATTTAACTTTTTCGGCGGAATTCTGCGGCAACCATTGTATGGGTTTCCACGTCAATAAAATTAACCCCACCCCGAAAAAAAACTTTTTTTTAATAAATTGACTATTTTTTTTGTTAGCTTGGCCTACATCTACTCCTACTTCATACTTGTCATGGTAGAGACTTACAAGTTTCCACAATTGGACTACATCAATAATTTTTGCAAGGATAAATATTTTGTTAGTGCCTCACTCCATGGGTGATGAAAAAAAAACTAACTCCCTCCATAACCGACGACAATTTTTTTTTTGTAACTCCCTACTTTTAGGTTAGCCAAATCTATAAATTTGGAAAAAAACGTGCGATTTGCGGGGAAATAATTGATTTTTGCGAGAAATGTTTTTTTCCGCGATCGTAGGTGGAAACTTTAATAATAATAATAATAATAATAATAATAATAATAAATTTATTTGCGAAACAATGCTCGAAACTTAAAAGAAGTTTGTGTGAGCAGCAAATACATACAACCATCAATAAATAACAATAAATAACACAAAAAGTAAACATGCATTTTACACATAGTGAAAAACAAAAGGAAAAATTATATAAATGTTAGTTCTCAGGGTTCCCATTATTTAGGTTAATTTTCATCGCACAACAGTTTTCAATTATCATTCACATAACTTATAACTTATTTGTTATGTCATTTGTATTAAGTATTTCTTTAGTTCTGTTACAAGTTGAGATTTGTTCTTAAATGTTAATAGTTTATCAGGTAATTTGTTAAATATAGTTGGTACATAATACTTTTTATTTCTAGTGCCGTATGTGTTGAAAAAATCGTGACCCCCCAAAAATGACCCCAAACATAGCAATAATCCCATACCACTGAAAATAAACTTCGTCCGAAGCTTAATTTAAGATCCGCGATTTTCGGCTAACCGTGGAATCGCATATTATGAGTTACTCTACACATCACATATATAAAAAAAAAAAACCCATCTCCTAACTTTTGTTACTGCAGTACTGCAAATGAGGGATCATGCGATCATGTAAGAAACGACCAGATTAGGAGTTCTCATCTGACGCTATTATTTTTGTTAACAAAAAAAAAAAACCGAAAGTTTTGTTACTTTACAGCCTCCCATCCTCTTCGTTCTTTTTCATCAGCTATATGGTACTTGGATCTGTTCTCAGATTCGAACCGGCATTCTCTTGGTTTAGAGCCGACGACGCTGACCACTGGGCTGTTACTGCCTGCTTTGCTCGGGGTCCCCTGGGCCCCCTCACAAAGCTTGCGCTGGGACTTAGTTTTTCCTTCTCCTCACTGATGCGCACATACGCAAGCTCTCGCCTTTACCAAGATCTGGTGCTCTCGGCATATGCCTCGCTTTACCTTCTGCTTCTCGCCGTCGTTTTAAGCTCCACCGACCTCAACCTCCAAAAGCTAATCCAAAACTAAAAGCTTCCAAACTCAATCTACCGACGGACTCGGTCGGTATCCACTCAAATCTTCAAAACCATCCCAACCTTTCTGGCATCTGATTCAACCCTTCCTCCAAAACCTTTACCTTCGAACATTTCTTCAATCAATGGATTCGGGCAAATCGAGCCATGCCGGCCGAGAAATAGGTGGCAATACAAATCTGGCAATGGGACAACGCTGATTGCGACACCTCCCTTGCGGTGCCGAAATGAAAAGTTGTCCCCTTCAAAATCACACAAACTTCCTGCCTGGACTTCCATTCCAGAGCTCTTCAGGGAACCTCTACAATTCTCTCCTCGGCAGAATTCAACAATCAACAGCTCCATCCCTTAGTCATCTCCTCATCGCCTAAATGTAACCCAACGCCCCCCCCCCCCCCCCCTTCTGAGGATTAAGTAACTTTTCCTCAACTTTCCCACCTTTGCCTTCTTTTGGAAAGTTCCCTTCCTGTTTCAAATAGCCTTTGCGCATTGAAATCTGCGGAGACTAGCTCTCCATGGGAACCCGTCATGGATTCACGAGGTCATACGTAAATGCAAAAATTTACAGGTAGTTAATTTACAGGTGCTGGAGTTGAGACGCGAAATTCCAGCAACCGGCATTTTAGTGGTTTAAATACGAAATGAGTCCACGAAAATCCACAAAATCCAACGTGATGAACACTACTCCCGTTCTTCTTCTGAAGTAGCACAACACTCACAAAAACGAACAAAGTTGCATGTCAAAGTATGCACAATTCAAATGCATGCCATGCAGACATGCACACTTGCAGGCATGAATTTGAATTGTGCGAACTTTTGACGTGAATTTTCGGACGTTTTAGTGAGTATTGTGCAACTTCTAGAGAAGGTGAACAGGAGTAGTAAGCTTCACCGAAAATTTAAGTGAATATTGGGAGAAGTGTTCATCGTGGTGGTTTTTGTGTATTTTCGTGGACTTGTGGGTTGAGGGCCATTGCTTAGCCAAATAGAAACATGCTGTTCCAAATACACAAAATTGCTGGTTGACTTGAAGCTTGTTTACAATATTAATTTGTCGAATGCCGACTGCTTGGTTTGCAGGTAAACGAGTGAAGCCTCTAGTGCCTTATTATCGCCCTTCCATGAGTTAAAAAAACATGAAAGGGCAATTGGTTGACCGAGAGTTTAGGATAATTGATGTTCAGATAAGTGAGGTTCTACTGTTTGCTTAATGCAGCTCTATGTCAGTTTTATCATGAGTGTATTAGTGTTGGGCGGTACCAGAAATTTTTCAGCCAGGTCCGGTACCAGGCTTCGAACCCTGGTACTCTGTTTTATCCGGTATGGATGAATGATTGCCGTATCTGTTATTATAGTGTTGGGGTACGTCACCCGATTTTTAAATAATAACAAATTTTGTTCAAAAATCTGTTTTGTTGATATTAGGGTTCAACCGAGTCTGGGTAAATACCCGGTCCGGTCCGGGTAATGCTATTTTTGACCCGGCTCGGACTAGGAAAAAATTCGAGTATACAAACAGGGTAATATGTATTTGTTAAAAAAATTATTTTTATTTTCATTATTTCATTTTACCTTTTGGAGGAACCACAACTACATGCACGCAATAGATATTTATTAAGGTGCAAAGAAAAAAATCAAGTAAATGACTGTAATAATTTTAGGGAATCATTTTTTCTAATTATGAGCGGTAATGAACTAAAATTGAAGATCTCAGTTTTTTGAAAACGCTTCCGAAAGTTGGCGTTAGTTAAGCTACTTAACGTTGTTCTCACCTGATCAGCGGTAGTGTGAAGGTTTATAGGCTGCTTTTCCGTTTTGGTTTTGCATTGTGGTGCCCTTTTAATTGTTTATTTTTGTGAAACTTCATGGTTCTAGTGATTTTCAAGAACTAAGCACCTCTGTTAAATCTGAAAGGAACTACGGCAGCCATTAAACAGGATGTTTCATGTGGAATAATACCCAGCTAAAATTTTCCAAGGTTAAACCACTGTTTGTGATTATGAGTTGCCATTGTTAAACCAAGGGTAAATGGGGACCAACCATTGTTATCTAAGGATTGAGACATGGTAAAAGTTTCCTGTTACCATGGTAACGAGTGACCATGGATTTGAATGAGGTGTAACCAAGTGTAATTGGGACCAACCATGAAGGATACCCATATTTAACCATAGTTATCCATGGTTCATTTTTGCTGTGGTCTAAAATTGTGGCCTCTAACCTGCCCATATAGTGTGTTTCTTCAGAACCAAACTCATCCCAATCTATACGTTTGTGGTTCTATGTGTAATTCAAACACGTTGATTAAGCTTATTTAAACATATTAAATGTGTTTAAGTGGATCTTGAATAGTTATTGTTACACCATATGCATTGATTTTTTTTTATGGATCTCTCTACGTCTGGCCGTCAAAGCTTTAGCATTAATTAAATAGCATTGCTATCGGACAGTACAGCATGACTCCTTTGCAATTTTTGGTTTGAGAAACTAGTACATTACAATTATTACAGCAAATTGGTATCACTGAGAATGAAGCAGTACACCGTGTTTACCCAGTTAGAAGCTCCTTCGTACAAAGTTTTTGCAATTTAGAATTTTGACCTCACTTAAAAGCTGGTCGCACGATTTCCGTTACCACTGTATCCAACGGTTAACTGTTTTTTCAGTTTTATGTGAGCAGGGGCTCATTGCTGCACTGCTAGAATTCCTAATAATATGCAAATGTTGAAAGGGGATTATGTTTCTTCGTCTCGCACGTTCTTTCTGCTATGTGGCGTGTAAGTTTTTAGGGCTTTGGGTGTTAGACAGCTAATCCTCTAATTAACAGCTTGGCTACCGAGGGCTTTTCTCCAATCTCTATCCACAGCCCAAGGAGTATAGACAATACGATTATATGTTTGGTATATTTTTTATGCTTACATTATTAACATTGGAGACTTACATTTGTTTAAATAATGTGACGTATTTATGCGTCATTGGACTATTATAAAGATGATCTTACCATTTTTAGTTAAAGGTCAGGAAGAAATACGCACAATTTCAGAATTAAAGAATACTTTTTACCATTATTCTTGCAAATTTTTGACGGACCGTTCGTCGGTCTTCATCAGACACTCAATACTTGTCGTAAAGCTTCTTTCTACATCGTCAGCATGTGTATTACCATTTTAATTCAGTGTTCCAACAAGTATTGAGTGCCTGATGAAGACCGACGAACAGTCTGTCAAAAATTTGCTAGAATACTGGTAAAAAGTATTCTTTAATTCTGAAATTGTGCATATTTCTTCCTGAACTCTAACGAAATTTGAGATGAACTTTCAGAGTAATTACCGTTACGGAATTTTCAAGATCTTAACGGATCAATATAATGTCTCAGTAAAAATAGGCCTTAAATTATAATGAAATCCACATTATTTCACAAAATAATCGAATAAATAATGGAACTGTGCATGAAAAATTCATTGTAGTAAATTAACGATGTAGTAAATTATTTTATTAATAATTAGCACAGTTTTGCTAACACCAGCGAAAATCCAAGGTGGCTAGCTCTATCTTGGCCCCACCACTAGATGGCATCACCTTTTAGTTGTACTCAGTTTCATCCCTCAGTGTGTGACGTGTACCGATATCATTGGGCTCTGGGTAGATCATGGATTTACATGATACATTTAGATGGCACAACTATGATTTACCTAGGACCCGATGACGTAGGTATACGTCGTGCACTAATGGCTGAAACTGATTGCAGCTAAACGTTGGTGCCATCTGGTTGTGGAGATTGTATGTTTTGTAACTCTTGTTTAATTTTATTATCCTAAAGCAATCGTGCTTGAAATTTTTCCATGATGTGTAGATACGTTAGTGGGCGGTGTCAAAGATTATTTAAGGTGTTAAAATGACTGATCAGCTATCCGAGTAATTTACACTTCATAATATCTACTTCAATATCTATTTCTTGTCTTTATCCTTGTTAAGGCTCTTCTTCCGTGTGTTTCCCCACTACAAGCTCAACAATTATTCATGTACGTTGAAGAAGTTTCAAGTTACTCTTTTTTCGGAGCCAAGTAGCCAAGATTGCACTAGTAGTACACAGCAAGTTTCATGCACTTACCTCTATCACGTAAGCACCGGTTTTGGTTATGGCTACTTCTTTTAAAGATCTTGGTAGATTGTCACACAGATAACAGTAATTGTTTGATGCTTGTGTAGTAGTGTTGCTTGCTCATGTGCGGCTCAATTGCTTTTAGAATTGTGTGGCTATAGGGTTGTGTAAATGAACTCTCCTGTAGTTAAAAGATGCACTAATAACACCAACAACTTTCCTTGAGTAATTAGGCTGGAAAAGTAAAATTTATGGCTGTGTCAGACAACACGATTAAATTGATGATAGGTTGCTTGGTATTCTAGGCAAGTTGTCCTTTGGTCATAGGCTAATGATTTACCGTGGTCCAATGGTCATAAACAATGATTTACCATGCCATTAATAAGAATATTCTGCTGGAAAAAATGGTCATTTTACGCTGCAAACTTTAAACGTTATGCTGGGGGGGGGGGGGGGTGAGAAAGCATTTTCACTAGTACCCGAAACTTCCTCCCGAAAATCCTTCCGTTTAGTTATTAGCTTTATATCGTTCATCAAGATGAAATGAGATGAAAACTTGTGCTCGCACTAGAAGACTCCGGCAGATAAAAACACCCTAGGTGTCGTAAGTGTAGGAGTTGTTATTTCGTGGGTGACCCGTGTGATATTTGTCTTTTCCCATTTTGCTAAAGAAAGAGTCGTTACTGAAAATTTGGCATATAACTGACCAATTTTGGATTTCCACCACGGATTTTAACGCAGTCCTAGGTCAGATGGATTCTTGCACGACGCTCGTTTCTCTCGGAGCCTGGCGGACCTGACATATTCATTGGTTCTGGAGGTCACGGCAGAGCTCCTGTTACGAACCCAGCCCAGATGTTCATATTTTCACGCACAGCTCGACAGTGGACTGGGGTGCACATGGACAACCTTGCGGCATCATGAATGTTGTCGGCAGACGAGACAACCCTGCATGTCAACACGCTGGAACTTCATTCCATTATTTATGCGGTTCACATATGGTCCTCTCAACTGAAAGGGAAAGTGGCTGCGATCATGTCCGACAACACTTACAGTCAAATAACGTTCGCCGGGGACGTTGGACCCACTCCCGGACTCTCATGGACGATTTGTCAAGCCTATTCTCCCTGTGTCAGGAACTCCACGTGACATTGCTACCCAGACACATCGCCGGTAAACTCAATGTGTTGGCTGATGAACAGTCGCGTTCGAACATGATTCCGACTACGGAATGGAAGCTGTCTCCGAAGATCTGCGATGCTATCTTTCAAAGGTGGGGGACACTGTGGATAGACCTCTTCGCCTCGCACCACAACCATCATCTTCTGCTATCCCCATTTCTGGATTGCTTGGCGTGGGGAACCGACAATCTCAGCTTGGATTGGCATGGGATGTTCGCTTATGCCTTTTCACTGTTCTCCCTTTTTCCGAGGGTTCTGACGAAAATTCTGGAGTCCATCGGCAAGTCCCTTTTTGTGACACTGGTTTGGCCCAATGCGCTGTGCTTTGTGGACCATTTGGCGCTGTCCAAAGAAGATTCTGTTCTGCTGCGTGTGTCATCAGACCTCCTGACGCAACAACGAGGCAGGGCTCTTTACCAAAACCTGGCCTGTCTGCATCTTCATATGTGGAGGCTTTGACCCTGAACATGTGAGCGAATGGCTTTTCATCGCCTCTGACTTGTCGCCTTCATCATTGTCATAGGGCGTCAACTGTGAAGGTATACAAGCCTAAGTTGGCATCGGTGGCATACCTTGTGTTCCAAACAAAGTGTTGATCCTTACAATCCGTCAATGACTTCTTTGGCAGCTTGCCTAGACCATCTCTTCCAGCCGGGCCTGTCTCCTATTGCCATCAAAGGGTACCAGTCCGTCATCAACTCTATTTTGACTTGCAATAGGACCTTCAGAGTCCGGCAACAGAAAGGTGGACATGCCAGTTGATAACCTCTGGCCGCGAGGGTTGGGGTTTGTTTCCCTTCTGGATTCTTCCCCTTGTGCTGTCAAGTTTGATGATGATGAATCCTTATGAACTGCATCACAAGGCGTCGTTGCTTCATCTTATCCAGAATACGGTGTTTTTGATGGCTATGGCCAGACCACGGCTGCTCGCCAGCGTGAATTGGCCACTTTTTTCAGGGAAGACTGCCATATTCATTTATTAGAGTTTGTCAGCTGTGGCTTTGTCTCTTTCTGTGGAGTTTCAAGCCAAGAATCAGCTTCCGGATGATGCCCCAAGCGCAGTTGCTATCAAGGATCTCGCTCTGATGGTAGAGCCTTCTACAGGTGAACGTTCTCAGTGGTCTGTTTGCGCGTTGAAAGCATACCTCGAATACGCCCAGCTGCCAGCTTCGACACAGCTGCAACAAGACAGGACTTCTCCTTGTGGATAAGACGTATGCGACTCCTACTCCAGTTTCTTAGATGAAAATTGCGGTCTAGATTTGTGAAGTGATTTGCCATGCCTATGATATTGTCCCAATCATTTGGATCTTTCCCTGGATGTGCGAGCACAAAGTTAAGAGCGTTGGCTTCATCTTGGGCATTTGCAACTGGCATGCCTTTAGACGAAAATTGTGCCCCCCTGTGCTTGGTGCAATAAGAACACTTTTATTAGCCACTGCATCCGAGGTGTCATGGGGCTATTGGCAGTGCACAGATGAAAGAGTACGTTATGGCTTGATTTTGTTTGTGAAACTGTTAATGCTGCGGTCTTGTCTGGTCATTTTAGCTCTTGGTTTATGTTGAGCAGCCTCCTGTTGGACAAAGTCAGGCAATAACTAAAGGGAAGTATTTTCGGATAGTAGTGAAAACTTTCATTTTAAAGGTAAGACTAGTTTAAAGATAAAATTAACTTATCCCAAAATACTTATCTTTAGCGTCATCCTGCCCACCTTCTCCGCTCTTGCTAAACAGATTTGTTCTGCAAACGAAGGTGGGGATGAGTGGTAGGGATCGACCGAGTCCGAAAATATCCGGATCCGGGGCCGGATAATGCAGTATCTGGCCAGGTCCGGATCCTGCACAAACAATCAAGTTCCCTTTTTTCTTTGCTCCTTAGTAAAATCACTAAGCAGTCTAAGAGTATAAAAAATTATTGTACAAAAATATAGGCTACTTGGGACCACCGTATTATGTTTTCATAATTTTAAAATATTGCAAAGTTAAGACTACATAAGTAAGCTTACGAACAATTCAACTTGCAGCACCCAGGTAACCTTGAAATGATGACATCTACTGGTTATTCTTCCATTACAGCATTGTTTACTGCTTCCGAAATCTTTAACTTACCTTCACCTGTTACAAAAAAATGCCAACCGCACAGATTAGGTTTAACTAAAGCCACGTTTTCCCAGGATTCGCACATGTTGTTGTCAGTTAGGCCTAACGAATGGTTAAACAATTTCACCTTTGAATTTTTATTTCTAAAAGATTTAAACATTCACTTCATTTGGGAGGGGTTAAAGATAAAGTACCCAAGATTCATTTCATTGCAGAATTAGCTGACATCTGCCCCTTCGTTTTCAGAGGAAGCCACTGTCAGACGATGTAAACACAGCCTAAGATCGTCCATCTTAGCTTATTTTCGGTTAAGCAGGAAGTAAGAATAACTAGTCAACAAAAAAAAAAAAAACTTTTTTTTAACAATTAATTTTTTTTTTCACTTTAGATGTAATTAAATGTTTTGGCTATTTAATATATAAATGAAATTTAAATGCAGCCACGACTGCCAAGAATAGCTAACCAACTGAAAAACCAGACATGACTGACTGATAACCGTGCTTAAAGAAGTAAATAATTTTTTTTAAGATTTACTTTTTCCATTTCAGAATTAATTGTTTTATTTTTCTTAATATATTTAATTTAAATTCAGACATGACAGCCAGGAATAGTTAGCCAACTATTTTTTTTTTTAAATAATTTTGATGAGCCTTAAGTCAGCCGAAGCAATTAATGCTTTTATGGCTGAACCAGCTCAATTTTGAACATTACCAGATATTTAGAGAAGGAGAAATATCTGGTAAGGGGAGGTGCCAGCCCGGGGATTCGATCTGGGAAACCTCCGATCATCGTCGGGGCGGAAATATTGTCCAGAATTAGCCAGAATACATCCCATAGCCGCTGAAGGAGCATGGTAGCCTCTCACGCTACCCTGGCCTGCAGTCCTGGCGGGGACTTTAAACTAAAAAACCAGACATGCCTAACTGATAACAGCCATGCTTAAAGTAGTAAATAACTTTTTTAACGACTTACTTTTTGCGTTTTATACTTTGTTAATTGTTTTATTTGGGTTTATTTATGTAGTAAACGAAATTTAAATATAGTTTGAGAAGAAAAAGTATATTTTGTTAAATAATTTTTTTCAAGTTTTTGCAGCATTGTAGTTTTTAAAAATGTTATAGCCAAGTATCTTAGTTACCAAACTAGAGTTAAAAAGAAATAATGCAAAATGTAATATAAATGCGTACCCTACACTGGTTCACAAATGTTGCAAAATTCTGCAAATTATTTTTCGAAATGAAGCAGTAGACAACGTTAATCGATGCTCAAATCCTTAATTTAGACAAATCTTTTCTGATTGATTAACCTAATGAGTGCTTTGTGTGTTTCAAAGAATTTAGCAACTTTGCCAAACCAGTAGCGTGCTGTAGCCTACAGGCACGTATACTGTACTGTCATCACGTAGAAGCAGGTAGATCCAGCAAGCATAACACAATACCACCTACCCCTAAATTTTATGCTCCACACAGTTCAGTAAACCAAAAATATTTTCCCTTGAATTTTCGGTGAAAACAGGCCGTTCACCTTCTTCAGAACA
>JAHWFP010161677.1:0-10678 GCA_023313725.1 Lithobius niger | reverse complement strand
CCTCCCCACTAAAAAAATTCTTACATCCGGCCCTAATGCAGCTGATCAAGACTTTAGGCTTTCGGTAAGTTTGTTTGCAAGTAATGAGTTCTGAGAAGACAAGTTTGAGTGTTTGAGTATGACAACGGACAAAGTCCACAACACTCACTTCTCAAATGCCAAGGATTTCAATTGACCAACATTGTAAAATTCGCGTGCCATTATGTGCTACTAATTTCGTTTCGTTTATCTCTCACTTTACTAATTAACAGGCAGCTTTCAGTCAAGGGCGCATCTACTGAAGTCCCACACTCCCTTCTTGCCCCTTTTTGGCCTATTCTTTCCTTTTTGGCTTTTCTTGGCCTTTTGGTTGACAAAAGCAAAATCCATAAAATGAAAAGCAAAAAAAAATGTGACGAGAGCTCCCCCCGCCCCCCCCCCCATACTATGTAACAAGCTAAAGCCCGAGCTTCGCAAACATGAACGCATTTTGGAGTCTGGCTATGCTTAAGGAACGAAGATAGAAATTAGATGAAAGCACCACGGAATCTATACTATATCTCAGTTCGGTTTGAGGTTTTGAACGAAAGCTCCCTCATGCTTAAATATTTCGCAGTGCATTGTGCACACACGCAGTGTATGAAGCACTTCAAGTTTCCTCCATATGACTCTTTCTACCTGCAGTATTGGCTGAAAACGAGAATTTTTTTTGTTTTCTTTCTGCAAATCGACCATCTACTCGACTTACACTGAAAAGACCACATAGGATCTTCCTCTTTCAGTAATTTTATACAGATCGAAACTTTACTCGTCACTGGTTGATTACCGCCAAACAAATCACAGCTTAGAGTAAGCTATTTGCTGCAACGGTCATGTCCGTGCAGGGAAACGACGTTACCTTCGTTAATTATCGGTCTTGTACAGAAACACACAGCTGCATCCCGTCAGGATTCGTCAATGACGTTAATGACGTCACCTTCGTGAATCGTCGGACTTTTACAGAAACAGGAAGCAGCTTCTCGTCAGGATTCGGAATATTTACATTTTAACTTCATTTATGAACAGCATAAAAATGAGGTTTAGGCCTACTTAATATAAAATACCAACGCTAAAGCAAACGAAATTACAGGTAGGTTGGCGAATGCGCGAGGGGGGCGGGGCTGGTATGCTATGCCAAATAGAGAAAAATATCGTAAACATCGTAAAACAAAACGTTGTAAATTGAAATTAATTCGGAGAATCGTTTTGTGGAAAGAAAACAAAAATTTTCAAACCGAATGCTTTTTGTGATTTCATGAGCTGTTTTCCCCGAGTGCTTGTATGAAATCGATCGTTTGTGAGCTTTAACACTCAACTCCTTGCCACCCTCGACCTTCGGTCTCGAAAATTAAATTTGAAAAGATGTTTCGAGCTTAAACACACTAATTACAGATTTCCTAAAAGCACTCGGGGTATTACAGTTGATAAGAGATGGCATGACGCATATTAGAAACGGCAGTCGCAGTAGTCGCTACGATACAAGATGAGATTAATGGGAAAAAACACTGAAGCGTACTGAGCAGGATGCAAGAGCGCCCGCCCCCCAAAAAATTGAATACGCGGAAAAAAGAAAAAAAAAATACGTTACGTAAGGTACAAATTACAAGCGACGCCAGAGCCGACGACCATCAGTAACCCAATGTCGCTTAAATCATTTTTTTTATGGATCACTGGCTTTATGTTTTTTTTTTTTTTAAGATAGAACGTTTATTTTTGTATCTTACGCTTTATGGTGTTTTGGGATTATTCTTTATTACATTTGCTACGTAAGACGAGTTATGTGCATAACTGTGCTGAAATGTGCTTTCTTAACTGGTAAAGTTAATTATTAAAGAAGCAAACGAAATTAACTGGTACGAAACGTCGTGCATTTTTCGTTTTTATTGCTGCTCAGTTGTAATTGTTGGCACTTCACAATGTTTACTCCTTTGTGGACTTCGTTCGTAACAAGTAACCTGAGTTTTGACGGACTTTACCATTGTCGTATTTAACTATTCAATTATGTGATAAAATTATGGCGTGGCATGACTGAGTCGTATGATTCATTGCGATATAAAGCTTATGAAATCTGATAATTAACATGAACCTCTTTGGTTAAATTTCATAACGACTAAATTTTCAGGAGTGAGAGTGATTATGCTAGCTAACGATTTTTTTTATTTATTATTTTTATTTTCATTATGCTAAGTGTCTGCCGTGAAATAAGAATCTATTTAGAACGCAGCGTCAATTTGTTGAATTCATAAATGTGTTTAATCATAAACAAATAGCAAATGGAGAGCATTTACGAAGTTGTCATCAAAAAATTGTTCATTTTACTGGAGTCCCATCTACGATATTTTTTTTAAATCATAGCATATAACAGAATAAAAAATAGTTGTCTAGAAAACAGTTCGAGTAGGGGGTGACGATCAATCACTTAAACCGCCCTTAGGTGGTGAATTGTATCAATAAGAAACTTCCTTTTCGTTCACTCGCCAACAATACTTTTTTCCGTCTCCTCATTCCGCTCTCCCCCCCCCCTCCCCCCGCTCCCCGAGTTGCTCCACAAGGAGCAGAAGAAGTAGGCCGAACAAATGACGCTGTACTCTTTTAATTAACTTGGCTGCAACGCAACCAAGTCGGTGACGATTATAACGTCGCCTATCCTAGGCTAACCCTAGAGGGTACATAATATTAGGGATGGATTACCTATTAGATAGGTGGATAAACCAATATACACTGTAGAATACTTATACAAATAGATAAGTCGGTAACGAAAATTACTTCAGGAAGTTACACGCACTTCGTAAGTCGAACTCAAATCATCCCTTCACCAAACCTATAATGTCTGCACGAGTACATTAATGATTTAGTAAATGAATGGTTAATCTGCCAACCTCTCCACCTATTTTTGCTAAAATTCGTATTAATAAATGATTTAGATTCGACGAGAACTACAAATTGTGGCTGTTGTACACTAATGTTTTTTTTTTTTAAAACACATTGATGCCTGTGTACTTACCATGTTTTGGTCGATGGACACGGCGTAATATTCTGAGGAACCCATTTCTTGACATCAACTGGAAAATGATCGGCCCAAAAGACGACCACATTCCTGTAATTAGATAAAAAAAATCAATCCACACTAAAACCCATTATTATTAAATGAAGGACAAGCCAAAACGCACAACTTCAAGGAAGTATTGACTTTTCCGATGGTCGCTAATGTAAACAAGGTCACGGCATTGAGCGACGCACATCACGTGCCATCCTTTGGCAGACGAAGGATGATCGATTGTAAAACCTCAGTTAGACAGACGCGTGAAGGGGAAATAAGACGGAGAAATGTAAAAGCTTTTTATTTAAAAGCACTTTTTAAAAACGCTTTTTAAGAGCTCTTTTTAAAAGCCCCAAAACCATTAAAAAAAATTAATTATCTGGAAAAGTATCACAAAAGCACTATACAATGGAAACGAGAAAAATTAAAAAGTACAGTTGAAAATGCCCAAAAGCGAGAGTGAACAAGGTTTGGGGGGGGGGCCCCGAGGCTGTTAGTAGAGGACAGTAAGCTTATCCACGCAATAAGAAAACCATTTTTTCTAAACGAAGGAAGACGGCCCTAAATTCGTTAGGGACCGAATATCAAATACTGCCAATTTGGCCTTTTAACAAATAATTTGTGCTTGTTTGTTCTGTGGAATAATTGATAAGAGTTCCACGAGCTGATCTGGTGTTATGATGGTGAATTTCACAATTGCATGTAATTGAATTAGGATTTTTTTATAATTTTTGAGCAGAATATAGTCTTCAAAATAAAGCGCATTGCTACAAAAATTGCAATAGCGTGTAAGGTCATAATTCGTACAGTCAGGGCGTATTAACTATTCTATTAAAGGTAAAAATTATCCGTGGGGGCTACTATAGCAGGTTTCGTGTCGATACCAGCGTTGCAACCAATCTGTAAGTTGTTGCTAAGAGAACTACCTTCACTCATGTACAGTATTTCAGTACTGTATCATTGTTGTAAAGCTTTTTTACTAAGGTACGATGGATTTCGCCAGCTATTTAATTGCCCTTCTCGTGGTCTACACTGGAACAGCTAACCCGGTTTGGGTTCGGTTCCCTTGAGTAACACAACAACAAACTACAACTCAGCAGGTGGAGAATGTTTTTTTTTCTGTCAAGATTATCGCTAAATGGAGAGGGACAATTTTGCTGGGAATTTCCTAGGGACTTTTACATTCCACAACATGACACACATGGATGTTATCACTTCTCGAATTCACATGGATGAGATGACGACACGCTTTTGAACCCATCACCTCACGGGATAGTGGCTAACCATCTCTGCCCTGTCCGTCTTCAGATGGTCACAACTTGACCGTAGGCACCTTGTCAAAGTTACTACCGGTGGGGATATCCAGTTGAGGTCTAAACTAGCCCCGGAGTAGCTTAACCCTGGATCTAACAAACCCTCGACCTGGGAGTTAGTGGACTGGAGAAAAAAGTTGGTGATATCCATGTTGGACTAAGTTGGGGTTTTGTTAGCTCTTTACTCCTTAGACCTCGACCTACAGGCTAAACTAGCTTTGTAAAAATGTTGTTAAAGCTCAGGAATAACGATAATACTAGATGGATATCACCGCTTTTTACTTCTCGGGGATAACTACTCAGTATTAAGTTAACCCTCGACCTTCAGGCTAAATTTTGCTTAGCCCTCAACTTATTTCATGATGGATATTACCATTCTTCCTTATTACCGAACTTAACCCAAGGATTAAGTTTAAACATCAACTGGATATCCCCACCGTAAGAGACCAGTTATGTAGGCAGGCTGCCCAAGTTTCGGGAATGCAATGCCAGCAGTTTCCCCGTTTCAAATCCCGATTTCTCCTTTACCTTACCAGCTTACCGTATTTCTTCACAGCACAGGGTACGGTTCTAAACTACGTTAGTTCAGCTATATCAATCATTAGGTTGGTTCTCCTTACGTGTTCATAGTATAAGAGTGGTTGAGTGAGACTATGGCTTCTTCCTAACTACCGGGATTAGTGATGGATTGCGTGTTGGTGCAGGAGGCTATAATTAATTTTTTTTTAGCTTCACAAGGCCTTTAAACAGTGCAACTTATTTTTTTTTCCTGATGGTTGGTGGCAGGTGATGTGGAAAGTATCGGGACAATATTTTGAACAATATATTTCAACATTATTTCTGCAAGCAATATGTATGAGATAACGCATAATTAAACCCAACAACTAAACCTACACAAAAGATAACAAAAGTGCTGGATTTACGTGGTGGGGTGGGGGGGGGGGGTTAAATCACAGGACGGCAAATTTTGTAGAAAAAATACTGAATCGCCTCAAATACCATATAGGTCCCGGGTTCTATATTCCCCCCTCCCGGCAGTGTTTAGTACAGCAGAACCCTGTGATGCCTCGTGCTTATGTCGATTGTGGTATGTAAAAGAACACAGGAATTTCGATTGGAATTACCTAGCGTACTTATCCCTCTTGCCTTGTGGCACTATGGTTTCGGCTGGAGTGAGTCAAATCATCAAAGTCTAATCGTTCAATCTTTTTTCTTACCGTTTTGATGTTTTGATTAAAGATCAATTAGTTTATATCGTCAATCTAATTTGGTCCGAATGATTTGGGTTATGTCTGTCCGCCATTTTGTTCCTCAGACCGCAAGTTAGTGTATATGCTATGGCGAAACCCTACGAACCGAATCTAATCAGATTTGGTTTGAATATTTTTGTTATATAAGGCCGGCTAAACGACTTGTGTAGCACTTTGTTTTGCGATGAGCCGATGATTGTTTGTTCGTTTCTTTATTTTTGGGAAGGGGGGGGGGTGACACTCAAAGTGAGGCAAATTACTTAATAATCATACAAACACAGGTACGTGTTGTGTATTGGCAAATTTGGTTTGATTTCGTTTATATTGATTTACGAACTCTTTCGCAACAACAGACTTTTAGCTATTTTTTAAAGCCCTGTTCTTAGTCGCTCGCAGGATTCGAATCGGCTCTCACATGACTGGCAGCCGAACACTCTGAACACTGGGCTGTGCTTCTTCACGTAGTTCGGAGTCGCAGTAAAGTACGCATTGGTACTTAGTTTTTTTTTTTTTAACTTCTGCAAACACAAATTTATTTGCCCCCATGCAGCCACGTAAAAAAGCTCTTGTGAATTAATGGAAAATATATGTCAAGTTTGGTGTGAAGAAAAAAGTTATAAACTTTTTTTTTGGGGGGGGGGCGGGCGGGGGGAAATGGGGGCAAGATATGTGCCGCCCTTAGGCGGCAAAATCCTAAATCCGCCACTGGATGGCAATATACACAAATTTGGGAATCAGTAGCAAGCGAGTTTCAAAATTCAAACATAAAAATGCGATATTTCCAGACTCGCTATATCTGGTTGTTATGCATTACTAAGTAGCACATACTACAGTCAAGAATAAAGAAATAAAAACACTGCAACCCATGCTTAAAGACCAGAATAAAATAATTGGAGAGCAATAAATAAAAAAATAAAAAATTTAAAAATGAAAGGACATAATCTATCTAAACAATTGGCATCGACAGTCCAGACCTGAAAAGCAAAAGCTGGAGAGTACTGCATGGTCGCAGTGTTTTTATGTGTTTATACTTGACTGTAGCATGTTACTTAGTTTTACTGACAACGAGACATAGCAAGTCTCGAAACGCTGATTTGGAGCTTTGACTTTGCAATCTACACAAATGCAATAATCGGGCAACACAGCAATGAAATACGGGAGAATACTGCAAGCAAATGGAGTAGCTGAATGTTGCAGGGCTGCGGGTGTGGGGAAGCAGATGTTACACGAAGTTATCAATATGTCTAGCCACATTCGGTTGTCGTCGTTCAAGATGAACGATTAGTTTTTTTGTTTTTTTTGGGGGGAGAGGGGGGCGGGGGTGGGGGGGGGACTGATTTAATCCATTTAACCGAGTGAAAGTTAATATTTTAAATGCCAGGCTAAAGCTTTCTTGGACATCCCTCTGCTATGATGGGTGTATTTTAAGGCAGTACGAATCGATAACTTAGTATGCACTCTATAAATTTTCCTTCAAGCTTATTTCCTATCTCTTGTTGCCGTAGAGATAAGTGAATCAAAACATAGGTATTACTGAAAGATCTGTCTGCAGCCACAAACAGTAGATGTCCACTTGTAGCTATAACTTAAAAGCTGCCACTAATTAATCAGTCACCAACTGCCAACACCTCTCTCCCCACATTTCTTCTACTAATTGCATTATTCTAGTACCGTTACGGAATCTTGATTTTGTCTAACACTAGAAGTAAAGTACGCATTGGCACCTAATGCTTGAAGCCAATTATTTAGCAAATTCCGGAAGGAAAGGTCCAACACACGCAGACAGTGTACATGTGCGAAGGTCAAGTACATACGTAGAAACGTTCAACGTAGAATACAAATTTAAACCTATATTTTTCGTTGTCTTTTGCTGTAACTGTCTGTCAGACTGTCTAATCGGAGAATTGAACCCTCAACCTTTGAGACCAAGGCTGAAGCCCTGCACTGATATGGCTGAAAGGAAACGGCCACATTTATTGCGTTCTTTTGTTACACTTGTGCGAAGCCGCGGCAACATTAAAAGGGTCCCAACAGCAGCCTAAGTGTTTTCTTGTGCGTGTATATATGTGACAGTTAAATGGTGCCTATGGCCATGAGCAGTAGGACTTCGATCTTTGGGTCTCAAATGCTGAGGTTTCAATTCCCCGCTCAAGCACTACGCTACCATTAAAGGCAACAGAAATAGCCGCGTTTGTGTCAGTATTTATTTATCAAGTAAAATGGGACCTCCTGACCGGTAAATAAAACCACAAGTGCATGCAAGGTCACAATTTTAATTTTCAACCGGTAACTTCCGGTTTTGGTCACCTACAACGAATAAAAATGCCACTAATGATGTAGACAAGGAACAGTAAAACAACCAGAAAAGTACAAAACGTCAATACTTACAATAAAAATGATTTAAGATAATAAAAACATTAAAATAGTGCTGCAACAACAGGAACAGCCACACTGAGCTCCACCATTTTGAAAGTGAAGTCACATGACAAGGCTTCAGATTTTATTTACAGGTAATTCTTTAAAGCATTTTTCCCACCTTTCCATTGCATTGAAATGTTTTACGGTATGCATCACACGAGTTTTATTTACCGAAATTGTGTATGCCTCCATTTGTAATCTTATCTTTTCTACTGGCTCCCTGTACAGAATTTAGGTTCCACCCACGTTTATAGTATGATGGGTAGCATCAGTGTGTTTCATAACTGCATATGCCATGTCACCCTTGGCAATGGCCCCTTCTTGGTCCAATTTGGGCAGCCCCAAATCCCTTTTGCACTGTCCAACGTATATGTAAGGGCATTCAGAGCATTTGATTACATATACAAAACCTCTGGTCGAGTCAAGTTTAGGATTACAAATGGATTCCTTCAAATTCAAACATGTGGGTACATTAACTGTGGTGTTATTGGTTTGGCTGTGGGGAGGGGGGGGGGGGGGGCGAGAGAATGGAGCTGAAAATGGTGTGAGAGGGGCTGGCTGGAAATCACTCTGACTCCAAACTTACAAAAACCTGAATATCCTGAAAAAGGTCTGGCAGGAAAGGAATTTCCATCCAGTCTAGCGGAGGGGTGGTGGGGGGGAGGAGAGTGGTTTGGACCAGGGTTCTCTCAGGAGGATGCAGGTGTTTACTGATCTCTTTACTGGCGATGGCAACCGGATAGCCATTGACAGCAAATTTGTGCCTAATTCTGTCCACTTCAATCAGCTTGTCTTCCAGTTTAGTGCAGTGTTGAAAAGACCACTAAGCTTCACCAATAATGATAGCACGAAGGACTGAGGGTGGGTGGGCCGAGGAATAATGTATTGTTCTAGTCGTCTGTGTTGGTTTAATATGGTGGGTCGTAAAGATCCTTTTCAAGAACTGATCCTTAAGCACCCTGATATCAAAAAGGGCAACGAGCCATCCGCATTCTCCTCCTCCACAGTAAACAACAGGGACGAATGAAACGAGTTGAGTTTACCAAGAATGCAGGCAATATCCGACGAATTAGATAGCCAGGCGAAAATGTCGTCCACGTAACATGACCAGAAATAAATGCGTTGTACTTGCGTGGAATTGATCATAACATCGATTTTGTTCAGAACCATGTCGCAGAGGAACGAGGAGATGGGGGACCCCGCTGGGACTCCCTGTATATGGGCGTAGAACACTCCATGTTGAAAATAGCTGGTTTCATCTTTCATCTCATTCAGGGTGTCGCCTAAATTTTGGAGTATGAGACTCCTATCAATTGATGGGAACAGGGAATTGACGTCAAATGAGAGGAACATGCCCCCTCCGCCCCAGTCAGTAGGGTTGATTTCTTCAAACTTCTGTTTTAAACCGTTCCGTTCTTGCAAGTATGGACATACTGAGCAGCAGCCTTCAGTATGGGCGTCACGAAGTTATTAAGTTCTGAGGTAATAGCAAATTTCGAAACTGTTGATTCGCAGCGGGTGACCATCTTTATGTGTTTTACATGTCGCAAAAATGAATGTATGCTTGGGGAATTTTACCTCCAAAGAGGTCCTTTGAGCGGGCTCCAGTGCTTTTTCCCTGACCAATTTATTGAGGGTTTTATTAATGATGCTTTAGAAAATCTCAACCGGTGATGAGTCAAGTTTTCTGTACTGTGAGGTATCATCCAGGTGCTCAGCGATTTTGTTCCCGTAGTCTACTGAGACCAACACCACCGTTGCATTACCTTTATCAGCTTTAAGTACCACTATGTTTGTATTGTTCTTCAAATTTTTTATCTCTTGAAAATCTTCTTTAGAAAGATTATGGTGTCCAAACTCTTACTTCATAATTTTATCATGAATGTCATGTCTAACATCGTCAGCTTGTGGGAGAAGCCTGATCCCCGCTTCCACGCCCGCCACCAATGCTGGCCAGAATTTAATAGGATTAGGCATGATAGAGAATTTAAGGTCAAGGGTTTGCAGCCATTTGCTGGTATTTCCCGTGATGGGGGGGGGCGGGGGCGGGGGTTTTCAGCGGATGATTTTGAGCACCTCAAGAAAAGCAATGAAATGTTCGGAAGATAAATGGTGGAACAGGCTATTAATGAATTGATGTAACTTCTGTTTGTGGCAGTTGAATCGCTGGTACACTTCTAGGAGTAACGATTGGAAAGTAAACAATTTCGCTTTAATCAACAATTTCAGGGCCAGCTTGTTATGAAGGTCAATTTTGATTTTCACACAAGGTGGAACAAGTTTATAGCATGCATATTTTTTTTAAATACAACGCATGGTGGCGAAAGTCACATACCTTCTTTGTAAACTTGTCAGACAGTTTGATCCAACTGTACACTGTAATTCACAAAAACACTTCTGAGAACACTTCTGGGAACACGTCTGAGAACACTTTAATGGTCAAATTAAGGACGCTTCAAGTGTTCTTTTTAAGAACACTTCCAGTGAGAACACTTCTTAGAACACTTCATGTGTTCTTACTAAGAACACTTCAAGTGTTCGGAACACTTCATGTGTTCTTACTAAGAACACTTCCAAGTGTTCAGAACACTCCAAGTGTTCTTATTAAGAACACTTCCGAACACTTCAAAATGGTCAAA
>JAHWFP010161676.1:8571-23405 GCA_023313725.1 Lithobius niger | reverse complement strand
AGTGCGCCAGGTGGGAGTGGAGAGAAAGTTTGAAGGAAACTGAAAAATGGGGATTTTAAGTTGATATTAATGAGCAGCGATAGCGTAAAATAGTGATTTTAAGCATAATTACTGAACAATTAAGAAATATCTAGCACGTTTTTAATAAAAATCAACTTGAGCAGTGGGCCGAACACAGTACTCTGAAGAACTCCATTGGTCACTGTGGACTAGCTAGAAAAAACAACATCAATTGCAACAAACTGACATGTATTGTGGACATATTCCCGGATCCAACAGTACAGTTATCCATAAATACCACAACTAGAGAGTTTACTTAGAGTATCCCGTGATAAACAAGAGTCAAAAACCTTCTGAATGGCCAAAAAGATGGCATCACAAGGCATGCCGTCCACACAGGCTTCCGTCTAATAGGTCAAGGATTCGAGAATGTTGGAGACAGGAGAATACCTTACAAAATCAATGTTGCTTCAAGTTTTTCAATGATTTTGATGAGTTGAGAGATCATAGATTAAGCCTCTAATTTGACAGTGTTTTTGCTTGCTTTCTTGAGAATAGGTAGCAAGATTGCTGTTCTCCAGTTCTCAGGTATGTCGCTACTGGATATAGCTTTTGTAAACTTAACATAATTCTTAGTGTTTTAGTGGTACAAGACAAGAGGCACAACCTTTATCAGAAATGCAACAAAATGACATGATGTTTTTAACTAACAGATGAACTACAGCATGTTTACAAAAACATAATGTGTCCAGCAGTGCTGTTTTGAATAGGTGTCCTGTAGCGTTGTTTGCATCGGTTTTTAGGTTTTTCTACTCCACAATCTCCCACCCCATTTCTTTTCTGTAAGGGTCTTCAGATCTAAATTAAATGAATAAATAAATAAATAAAATTTTAATTTACTTCTTACTGTACAGCTTGGGGACTGCACACAATAGCATTACATATTAGCAGGAGCCTATAGAAAACAACTAGGAGCGTGTCTCGGTAACCTCCACTACAGTGTTAAGTCAGGAGCGGCTGCAGTGGTGTACAAATTTGTTAGCAGAGGTCGCCACCTGCACGAGATGATTAGAGGTGTGCTTCACGTTCTCAAGTCTAATTTTCGGTCCTTTGTTTTTAAACAATAAGTGTTTAACATGGAAACAATACTAAAGTAATAATAAATAAACTAAAACAGACAATCAGTTGTTTGTAAGTTGTCTAACCAACAATAAAATAGAGCGTTGCTTTCGTAGCACACGTCTGCTTCGCGTGCCAAGTTTCAGTTTCGATTTTAGACAACTTGGCGCAAGCGCAGTATTGTTGCTCCTTCTGGCGTTAGCACTTCGTACTAAATTTAGCTTCTAACATAGACCAGCCACACACGCTCCTAGTTGTTTTCTATAGGCTCCTGATATTAGGCATCAGCCAGAATTTATCCTTCTAACTGACCCCGTAGGCTCAACCTGACTTTCAGTATATGTTTGACAAATTCCCTGAATTTCCCTGACTTCCAGACTTGGTAAATTCCATTAATTTCCTAAGTTTATCCCTTTTTCCAGGTAGAACACCACCCTGAAGAAAAGCGAATGACAGCAATATCCTTAGCAGGAAAACAAATGGTGCCATTTCCCAAAGTGCAAACCGAAGATGTCAATATTACCAAACCAAAACTGTCACCTTTTTGGCGCAACATTTTTTGCGACCAATAGCAACAACAGTAATAGAAAAAGGAGGCAAATACCAAATCCAGCACAGAAATGCAAAATAGCTAGTTAATACAGAAGACTCGTCCTATTATTCAAGTGAGCCAGAGGTGGCACTGCTAATAACCTCACAGGCAGTTCCTACTCAATAGAGCTGCTTCAGGCAACCCTCCATCCTTAAGACAATGCAATAATATTCCTCCCAAGTTCACACTTCCTAACAGCATTCCCCACCACCCACACTATATTTGCTGCCCAAAGATCTACGTAAATACAGCAAGTGATTTGTAACATTTTCCATAACAGTTCAAATAAACTGGTGTCATGCTATTGACTGCCAAGTAGAACGAGTATGCAAGATAACTGGACCAACAAGCAACAACTGAGTAAGTGAAACAACAACCTAGTTCCCAGTCCCTCGTGCTATGTAGCTCA
Organism: Lithobius niger; assembly: GCA_023313725.1. Lineage (NCBI taxonomy): Eukaryota > Metazoa > Arthropoda > Chilopoda > Lithobiomorpha > Lithobiidae > Lithobius > Lithobius niger. Next base: position 21,285 of record JAHWFP010161676.1, on the reverse strand, counting down.
CTCAAGCAACATTTCATTTGAAATACCCATCATCGTAGAACGTAATTAAACTGACATTGATGCAGTAATTAGCATCACCACGAGTGTTACAGGGAAGCATCCTACAACTAGGGCAGCATTAACATTCACTTACCATGACCTAGAAACAATGAAAGTGAGTGCAGAACCAAACGTCAGGACATGTAAAATTGTAGCCATCCAAGGCTTGTTATTGGGAGATGAAGAGATCCCAACAAGTTTTGTAGCTGCAGCCCAAACCCATCTAGGAAGCCCTTCCGACGGTCCGGATAGTTTTGGACCATGTGGACAACAAACGCTATCCATAAAAATTCGAGTTTCTGAATCATCTTCTAGCATCGATTCGTCTCTCGACTTCAGTCGGGAAGGGCACAAACTACAAACAAAAATAAATGCAGTTTAAACATAAAAATAGTTTTTACTTACCCTGCAGTATGTACCTTTTTAATTTAAGTTATTTTCGTTCTGAAATATGCTCTATGCCCATTGTTAACACCAAAACTTAAACGCAACACACCTCTTAACCACGGCAGCACCCCTTATTACTTAACTCATTGATTCCGTCCCATTGATCCCCACTTCATTTTCCCCGATTCATTCATTATCATAGGTTTTACCAGTGGGGTTGGTTGAAGTGTGGGTTTCCTAAAGTTAATTATTTTAGGATAAGTAAAAACTGTTTTTATGTTTAAAACTATGTTTTTACTTGTCTCCTACAATACTTACCTTTCCCATTTGCATTTAAGCAATTTGCACCTGCTCAATAAAAAGGTGGGACAGGTCTACCCAAAGGCTGTTGCGAAACTTTGAACACAATAAATCACACACAAGTCCAGAAAATGAACTAGTATGATCGGTACTAACCTTCTCCACCTCCAGCCGGTTGAGCCGCATCATTGTTAGCTCATGCGACTGCAGGCAATGATGAAGTCTTCGTCTCCAGATTTCCAGCTGCAACGGCACATTCTGAAAGTAGTGGTTGATAAAAGTCGTCTAATCTTCCATGAGCATGTGATCAGGATCTCATTCAGGGGTGTGGCCTGTGGCCGCTGGAAATGCCCACTAGTGTGCAGTTCATGGGCATGAACAAAGTCTGGTGAAATCGCCAGACTCAGAGACTGTTCATATTTCTTTTTAATGACCTCAAATATCCGGAGAGCCTCCATGGAAGGTGAAAAGGGGTCCTTGAATCTGAAGGGAGTCCTAGATGCTTCATGGCTTCAAGATAAGACGCAAGAGTTCTCACCGGGCAGTTTACCCTTTCAAGGCCAGATCTCGCCATAATGTCGAAAGAGCATTCACTGTGATAGGTTTCCGCAGCTCTTCCAGATGCTGACAATTCGCTCTGGAGGTAGCAGAAGAGTCACTTAGCCCATGACCTCCTGAGGAGATCCTTGCTCCTCACCAATGCTGCCAATTCCAGCTGTCCTGCAGTGGTGGCCAAGGTTGAAAAGAAAACTGTTTTCTGGGTCAACAGAAGGGATGAAATCTTGTGCAACGGTTCATATTGTTGTGAGACGCGGCGCGTATGTCGCGTTTCTTGGCTTCAAGGAAGCTCACTGTTGACGTCTTGCGGCAACAATGTTGAAGCGCCCGATCAAGTCACGCGCTTCACACACTCTCTGACAGTCAGCAGCATGACCGACGGACGTCGATGAGAAGAGCTCCCGAAAGATTCAAGAAAAATCCCTCGTAGGCCTACGGCTCGTATGCAGTCATGAATAAGCTGATCTCCAGTCGATCTGTGAAACGCTTTTTCGGAAGAGGACTGCTGCGTATGGACCTACAGGTAAGCCATTGATCCTTCCCGCTCTTTATTCCCGATCGCTAGTTGCGTACGTTATATCTTCGTTCACTGAAAAAAATATTCTGATAACTCTGCTCCTTCACTAATGAAGGCCATCGTTCACTACAGAAGGTTATGGGTCCCTCCCACGTTGTAATTAACGTAGTTGAAACGAAACGTAAGCGATTTCTACGAGGGGAATAGAGCTCGTAGGGAAAACAATTAAAAATGGCTTGGAATTTTGAATTCGTATTCGGAGCGCCGATGTTGGTTTACGTGAGCCGCCATCTTGGTTTTTAACGCTATTCGTGAAGTTGAGCGTCGACGGCCAGTTTCGGTTTTCAAGACGACTGAAATGCAGATAAAATGTTGTTGAAGATTGTTCACTATTAATTTTGAAGAGAAATAATACGTTATTATTTTGCCAAAAGGGAATAATAAGTGAAATCAACGTTTTTTTCTGACGGACGCCAAGCGTTGGGGAAAACCTGAAAACGGAAGCAAGAAAAATGGCGGGACATGCAGAAGTAAACAACACCCATGCTTTCGGAATAGAGAGGTTCAATGGGCAAAACTACTTCGATTGGTCCTTCTCAACGGAGCTGTTACTTAAGGAAAAAGCTTTATGGAAGTATGCTAGTGGTACAGCTACCAAACCTGCAGCTGGGGATGCAAATTTGCCGAAGTATGGAGAAGAAAATACGAAGTGTTTGTGAGTGCTCTTCATCACGTTGCAGCAGTCAATACAGCGGAACTACAGAGACGTAGTGGAACCGAAAAAGCTGTGGGATGACTTAAAAGCAAAGTATGCCGCTGTCACACGGATGAGGAAGATTACGGCATTTAACCCTCTGGGCCCTACGGTTTTCTTTTCTTAACTCAAACATATGTAATGTAAAGCCGATATATCGGCTTCTAGGGCCCAGAGGGTTAAGGACCTAATTAGTTGTAAGATGATGACTAATGAGAGACTGTCTGACTATCTGACTAGAATGAGAGATTTAGTTAGGGTGGCCAAGATGACACAGTGTCCTACAATATCCGACGAGTTTGTCACGTTATTGATTTATTGATGTTGTGTGGTTTGCCAGCCGAATATAATGACGTTCTTAGAGCAACAGATTCTCTTGATGCAGCAAACTTCAATCCAGACTACATAGAAAACTTCTTGTTAGAAGACGAGCGCAGATCTTCAAGGTGGGATCGCCCGAGTGTAGTGGATGACGAGGAGAAGTGCACATTAGTTGTGAAGCAAAAGAAGACTAAGAAGAATAATATTCAGAGAGCGGCAAAGGACAAGTCAAGTGTCAAGTGTTACGCCTGTAACAGAAGAGGCCATTACGCTCGAGATTGTTTGCAGCGGCGAAACAACAGGAGCAAGTCAAGAGACAGTGAGTCATCGCAGGACAACAAGAATAAGAGGTCAGGCCAACGCAACTCAAACCTGTGGTTCAGGATTTCGAAGGTTGCAATGCAGTCATCGAAAAGAAATCCCAAGGACCGGAACGAGTGGATTATTGACTCGGGAGCTTCGGTGGTGATGGCAAATGATAGAAATGACTTCACTAATTACAAGGTCATGAACAATAAGTATGCATTGACAGCCGACGATACCCCTGCACAGGTCACAGGGGTAGGGACTGCATTGATGGAGATAGAAGGAAAGATCATTGAATTTCCAAAGGTCTACCACGTACCAAGCATCAAGACGAATGTAATATCCGTGGGGATACTACAAAAGCCAAAATACCTTGTGTCTTTTCCAGAAAACAAATGCACTGTACAGCATAGTAGTGGTGTGGAGATATTGAGTATACGCAGAAGCAGAGATAATTTGTACCCATTGCGAGGTTTACAGTTGTGACTGAAAAAATAGCACACAAGCCCCACAGGAAGTCTCAAAAACACATTCCGTGTAGAACTGCAAGGGCAGTGGGGGAATCGTCGCAATGACAACTAAACCACGAGTCAATAGTGGGGGAAGATAATTGCATAGATGAAACACGGAAAATACTGCGCATCAAGGACTCTGACGAGCTGATTGATACAGCCACCGAGATTCTAGAGAAGTATGCAGCTGAAGAAGACACAGACATGAAGAGTCGTGCCATTCTGAAAGTTTTTTTTGATAATGAGGTTCACTATGCAGTGTTATTGACTCATGAAGAAAGTGAAAATGGTACAACTAAAGTACAGAAAGTACTCAATATCACGCTAGCAGTTGATGTTCCTGAACCGACCAGTTTCAAGGAGGCAATGTCTGGGGAGCAATCGGAGCAGTGGAAGAAGGCCGCACAGGAAGAATTTGAGTCGCTTATCGAGAAAGGAGTATGGACCTTGAAAGATCTTCCGCCGGGCAGGAAAGCCATTGAGCATAGGTGGATTTTTAAAGTGAAACCTACACTAGAAGGACATGTCGACCGCTACAAAGCGAGCCTTGTCGCGCAGGGGTTTTCACAGAAGTATGGAGTCGACTTCACCGACACGTACGCACCGACTGCCAGCCTGAACACTCTGAGAATGCTAGTGTCAATTGCATCGGCAAAGAATTGGCACATCCATCAGGTGGACATTAAGACGGCCAACTTAAATGGAGAACTGTAGGAGGAAATCTATATGAAGCAGCCGGAAGGCTTCATCGCTGAAGGAGAAGAAGACGAGGTGTGCAAATTAGAGAGAAGTTTGTACGGCCTAAAACAGTCGGGACGATGCTGGAACGAGACGATGAATAATAGATTCATTCAAGAAGGTTTCAACAGGAGTGCAGTAGACCCCTGCGTGTATTTTGTCCCAAGGGAAGGAACCTCAGATGTAATGTGTGTATTCGTCAATGACGACGCAATCATATCTAAGAATGAAGAAGGAATCCAAATATTAAAAGACATGGTAGGGAGAAGTTTCGCGTACCACGACATTGGAAAAATAAAGTACTTCCTTGGTATAAAATTTGATGAAACGGGGAGAGGGATTCGGCTAATTCAGTCTAAGTACATCGGAGCGCTTTTGAAAAGGTTCGGGATGGAGGAGAGTTTTCCAGTGACCACACCTATGGATGGGTGCCAGGAACTCAATAAGGACCAGTGTCCAAAGACGGTTCAAGATAAGCTAGACGCTCAGAAGAACCCGTTTAGAGAATTAGTAGGGGCTTTCATGTACCTCTCCGTAGCCACACGCCCTGATATTGCATACGCAGTGTCCACATTGAGCAAGTTTTGTACAAATCCGGGAGAGCAGCATTGGATAGCTGCCAAGCGGGTACTGAGGTATCTGAAGGGAACCAGCGACTATGGGATTCAATACAAACAGAGTAACTGGGCAGGCGACAAGGAAGATCGAAAGTCGAGGACTGGATATTGCCTAAGGATTGGTGGGTCGCCAGTGGTGTGGAGGTCTTGCAAGCAATCATGTATTGCCACTTCAACCATGGAGGCAGAGTATGTTGCGCTAGCGGCCTGTGCCAGAGAGGTATTGTGGGTGAGAAGACTACTGCGTGAGATCGGTCAAGGTGATCTAGTAAGCAGCCCGACAATAATATGGTGTGATAATCAGGCAGCCATCAAGAATGCACAAGACCCGGTGCCAAACCTGAAGTCGAGGCATATTGAGATAAGATACCACGTTGTACGTGAGGCAGTACAACGTAAGGAGGTACAGGTGGAGTACATTCCCACCAAGATGAATATGGCGGACATATTTACAAAACCGCTGGGCAGACAATGCCACCAAGAGATGGTGGAACTGTTGGGATTGTCCACTCTCGACAAGGAGCGTCTGACTCAAAGGAGAGTCAGGCAACCCACTAAGGAGGAAGAAGGTCCTCACTCCGTTCATGAAGCCAGAGACGCGGCGCGTATGTCGCGTTTCTTGGCTTCAAGGAAGCTCACTGTTGACGTCTTGCGGCAACAATGTTGAAGTGCCCGATCAAGTCACGCGCTTCACACACTCTCTGACATGGCCGACGGACGTCGATGAGAAGAGCTCCCGAAAGATTCAAGAAAAATCCCTCGTAGGCCTACGGCTCGTATGCAGTCATGAATAAGCTGATCTCCAGTCGATCTGTGGAACGCTTTTTCGGAAGAGGACTGCTGCGTATGGACCTACAGGTAAGCCATTGATCCTTCCCGCTCTTTATTCCCGATCGCTAGTTGCGTACTTTATATCTTCGTTCACTGAAAAAAATATTCTGATAACTCTGCTCCTTTACTAATGAAGGCCATCGTTCACTTCACATATGGCTCCCTTGACAGGCTGGAAAGCATGAAGGAAAGGTTATACCCTGGGCAGAGACGTCAGGACTTTATTCTTTGTACATCAAAAGCTTAAACGAGACGAGAGATGGCCACGTGAGACAAATGTTTTGTGTCTTCTCATAAGGGAGAGAACTGAGCTGATCACTGACCTTATTGATGGCCGACATCGATAGGCCCTCTTGGAACAAACATTCCAGGAATTTGGAAAAACCCAGCGCTGGCAGATTACAGAGGTCTGAACCTTCAGCCTTCACCACTCAACCCATCTTTTCCACTCACTCTCATAAACCTTGATGGCGGAGTCTAGCAGTGTAGCATCCTGTATACGACTTTCGGGACGAACAGATTCTTCAGAAGGCTTTTCTTCGGAGCCTCCACGCGTGAAGATGCAGCATTCCTGGGTTCGGGTGTAGAATCCGGGCGGGATCCTGCCCCTGTGCTGAGAAGCGGTCCTGCCGCACCGGAAGGACTACCAAGTTGCCTTTCTTGAGCTCCCATCAGATCAACGAAGCGTAGAGTTGTTGTCCACCACGAGGCAATCAGGATGAATTTGCCCGTGGACTGAATCTTGTTCAGCCCCACCTGAAGAAGGCAAAACGGGCAGAAGACATAGACATCCAGTCTTGTCCATGATATGCTGTCAGTCGCCATGCCTTGTCGTCTGGGAAGGAAAAAAGAAGATGCGGAGCTGGATGTCTGCTCTATTCGCGAACAGATCCACAAGCGGAGTCTCCATCTGCTCAAAATTGCCTTGCACACAGTCGGGCACAGCTACCACTCTGTTGCTAGGACTAAGTCCTTCCTTGACAGTTCGTCTGCAAGGACACTGAGTTTGCTTGGTATGTGCCGAGGAGGAGTGTGGTGTTGAGGGAGATGCACAGGCATCATGGATCAGGATCTTGTACCTTCTTTCTTCTTTATGTAGGTAACCACTGAGGTTTGCCCGACAAGACACTAATGGTTTTGTGCTGAACATGGTAGGATCAGCAGTGAAAGGCATAGCGTACGGCTCGCAGCTTGAGGACACTGAATGTGGTAACTATTCTCCTCTTCGTTCTAATCTCCCGACAACGTCTCTGATCCTATGTGGGCACCTTAGCCCAGGTTTGAGGTATCCGTGAAGAGCAGGCCATCCGATGCAGTGGCTAAACAGGAACTCCCAACAAAAGGTTCGAGGAGCACCTTCACCACTCGAGGTAGTCCCACGGCAGGTTCTCTAGGGGAAATTCATCCTTGCTAGGGAGTCCATTTGGTTGATGGCTTCAAAATGTTCTTGGCCATTTCCGTTTTCCTGCTCTGCATGTTGTGGATTAGCACCTCTGAATTCTATTTGGGTGGCTTAACGAGTTAGGCTTTCAAATCGAACTCGGCACCTAGGAATGAGAACTGCTGAGGTGGTGAGTAGCGTGACTTCTACGTTCACTTCAGTTTCCGAAGTGTTAGAAGGCAAAACCAAAGATCTGTCGAGAGTGCTCCTATCTCCGTACTCCGAATCAAGCAGTCGTCAAGTTAGGATTGAAGACTAATGCCGTCCTGATGGAAAAATCCCACTATGGGCCGTAGCACCGAGGTGAAGACATATGGTCCATACACAAAGCGAAAAGGGGCACCTCGAAATGGTAAGCCAGTCCACGCGACACAAACCTAAACAGGTGGAAAATGAACGTGTTGAGCGGGATGTGGAGGTAGGTGGATTTTTTAAGTCCAGTGAGATGGTAAACTCTCCTCTTTTCAAGGATTCTCTTACAGAATACAGCATTTCCATTTTGAAACGCTTTTTTAATATGCGCTGGTTGAGGTGCCTCAAGTAGAAGATGTGGCGTGTTCCACTATTCTTTTCACGATGATCCTTATCGAACTGCAGAACCCTGGCAGTGAGGCCTGGGACCGCCTCATTTTTCTACTTCTAGGTGGAATAAAGGATCTTCGTCTTTGGCAAGCAATTAGTGCGGACGGCTGGTGGAAGTGTGGGGAGAGGGGGGGGGGGGGGGACATTTACCAAAGGAGAGATATAGCCATGCTTCAACAATGACAGGACAATCGTATCCGATGTGATCTCCATCCAGAATTGCCAGTGGCGCTTCAGCCTGCTTCCCCCTCACTCCAGTGAAGGGGTTTAGGCTCCATTGCGGGATAGTCACTGCTTGCTGGAAGTCTTTCTGCTACCCTTTTCCTTCGGACCTGTATATCTCTATTTCTCATATGAGTTTCTACTCCCAGACAGAGGGGGACTTTGGGAGTTCCTGAAATCCCCATTCCCAGTGGGGACATAGTTGCCATTGGGACTTGGGAGAAGGAGGGCGTCACGAAAAAGGTACCTCTGGTACGAACTGAAATTTTTCCTTGCATGTGAGATGGAAGAGTTGCTTCGGCTGAGCAGGAACGGGCGGTGCCTTAGACGTTTCTTTGAGCTGAGGGGCCAGTTCAAGCAACTTGTAGTTGAAAAGAAAAGACGATTCGTGGATTGGAAGGAGCATTACACAGCCAATTGTATCCTTATTAATGCTTTGGGTAGACTTGAGGTATGAGTGATAACGGTGAAGAACGGAGTTAAAACAGAACCTCACGCCAAAAGAGATACAGCCAGCAGAAAGGATGATGCTTTCTTCATAAGAAAGCAGTGGTGGAGAATGCTATTGTCCCTGGCTTTGGGTGGGGCTTCTCAGTAGGTTCCGAGCCGGCCACAAGACTCAACCACTGGATCCTCTCTTATTCGTCATACTGAGCAGGTGTTATCCTTATGAATAGCTGCTGAACCAGGCAAGAATCTAGTTGCACTTTGGCTTTGTCCGTCAGGAACTCAGCTTCCATGAATATCTGGTACTTCTTACGATTAGGGGTCCCCGGGTGTAAGTACTTGAAGACTAATTTGCCTTTACTGGGGTCGTGAGGAAGGAGGGGTGCCCACTCACCACATGGCACTCGATACACTCCCTCAGGTGTATTGTAGACTGTCCGCAATTCACTTTCCATCTCTTTTTTTCTCTAGCGACCGGACGTTTTTCACTACCTCCTGTCGATACGGTTTGTTTAGCAAGGATTTTAAATTCCTACTATTCCTAAAAAAACTATTTAAAACCCCTCTTTTGGAGTACTTTCTGAATGCTCTCACTCACTCCTCTCAAATAGATAAGCCCTACTCGCTTGTTTTCGCTTCGTTCCTCAGATCTTGGTTGTTCTACGGTGATGTTATCGCGATTCTCGTCCATCTTTTTAGACTTTTAAAGTTGGACGAGAATCCCAATAACATCACCGTAGAAGAACCCAGATCTGAGAAACGAAGCAAGACCAAGCTAACCTATTTGAGAGGAGTGAGTGAGAGCATTCAGAAAGTACGCCAAAAGAGGGGTTTTAATTCGTTTTTTTTTAGGAATAGTAGGAATTTAAAATCCTTGCTAAACAAACTGAATCGTCAGGAGGTAGTGAAAAACGTCCGGTCTCTAGAGAGAAAAAAAAGAGATGAAAAGTAAATTACGGACAATACACCTGAGGGAGTGTATCGAGTCCCATGCGGTGAGTACGATAAAGTATATATCGGGGAGACACGCAAGGGCATTGTTGAAAGAGTGAAGCAACACATGGCGGATACCCGAAACAGAGTGGTTACCGGCAGCATTGCGACTCACAACATGGGCACTGCTCACATTATAGCATGGGACAAAACATCAACCCTCCTAGTGTCCAATTCTAAAAATGACAGACACTTGAGAGGTTTAGAGTCAATTGGATTCGAACATGAGTTACTGGCAGGAAAACCCCTCATGAATCTCCATGGGCCATCCTTTCTTGCAATTAAATACCTCGCCAGCAAAAGATTTGGAGAACAACTCACCTTTAAATGGCATCCGCAGCTTAGAGATGATCGTGGCCTAGATACAGAGAGCCACAGATGCGTCAAGTTTGAATCTTTCCCGATTGATTTCGATCCAGTGCATACAATTATGTAGACTGTAGTTCACACGTTTCTTGCTGCCTGACAAAGATAGGAGGACTGAAAATATTTATTTTCCGGATGATGCCTATCGAAAATTTGTAACACTGACGAGCATTGACATTTTTTGAGTTTGAGCGTTATATGTTTACATTTATATTTCTATCAAGCACTCAAAGTAGAATGGTCAAATTCTTTGCCGAACAAAGAGATGTCATGACATAGTGATAGCGGCGTGGTCAGGTGATTTTGTTTGGCTGGAAGACTTGGTTGGGTAATGTGATCGAATGGTGAAGTGATCGCTATAATTCCAGCATGATAACGAGCAGTTACGGCGACAACATCTTGAAGGCTTGACGTCGGGATGTCGTGCTCTAAGGGTGACATGGTTGCTGTGGCCTGTGGCATCAGGCAGTCTAAGATCCCGCTGTGAGGCCGTGGCCGCTGCTAGGTAAGATGATTGCATGCTCCGACTACAGTGTGGATGGCGGGAGCTTCCATTGGCCTGCAAGTCGTTGGAGGTACAGCCAGAAAATGCACGGCTGTTAACCTCTCCGACTGGACTCTTTGTTATATAACAAAGAGGGGAACTAGCGGCTTGTCACCCATCCACCTGTTCTGATCATGCCTACCATCTGGGCTTTTATCGTAGCCAGAGGAGGGCTTCGAAACAGAATCCATCTTCTTATTTTTCTTTCCTTTCGATAGAGTCTGCTTCTTTTCTGTGGCCGCAGACAAGGTCGCAGAGGCTGAACTTTTAGAATGCTTGGCTCGCGAAGCAGCCGTCACTTTTTTCCTGTGGTGGTAGTGGTGGTGTGGTGTGTGTGGGGCGCAGGGCGCGGGTGTCTGCAATTTTCTCCAAAGCGTTCAAAACGGTTTTCTCCAATCCATTGTCCAAAGCCACCAAATTAGCAGAATTAGTCAAATTAAGTTTCTTACACGCGGCAGTAACATGGAAAGAAATCGCATTAAAGATAGCAGAGCTGAGAACTTTAGGAGCATTGTTCGAGCAAGTGTCAAGGATAGTGTCCAAATTCTGAGGAGAAACACGGACAATTTAGTTTAAATTAATGTTCGGATCAGCACATACATCTGATGTCTGATGGGGATTCGGAAGGTAAAAAATACTAATCACCCAGCCCGAAGTCTTTACGAAGGTATGTATTCAACGAACTGGCCTGGGAACTGTAACATGAATCGACCGAGTTCGAACGCTCCTTGGTCTTGATCTTTTCTTCTTTCCGACTTAACCCACTTTCCTTAAAACTTTAAAATTTGATAACAAGATTTACAAATTTCGGAGGGACTCGTTTGATAGTGGTAATCACAGGTCCTACGCTTGTGGCAGAAGGGATGGCAATGCCACAACATGGTAAAATTTCCTTTTCAGAATAAGATTTACAAATTATGCAGGAGCTTGTGTGATAATCTCAGATCCAACACTTGTGGCAGAGGGGACGACGATCTCGTGGTGTGATAACCACGTAGTGCACACGTTAGACATGCATAAGCTAACGGCCGCTCTCTGCAGAGACGTCAGCTTTTCGCTGTGCCCAGAAACTAAAGTGGGGACCAATGGGACGGAGTCAACGAGTTATGTTAGATGGGGCGCTGCCCTGGTGTGGAAACGGTTCGTTGCCTGTAAGTTTTGGGGTTAACGTTGCGCATGGAGAATATTTCTGAAACGAAAATATCTTAAATTAAAAAGCTAAGCATTTAGGAGACAGGTAAAAAATGTATTATACGATATACATCGTATATAATATTGCTAGCATTCAGGCATACGTGGTTGCAGATTGCTAAGCCACATCTAGTTCTTAGCACTGACATAGCATTTCACAGATAACCAAGTTACAGTGTAATGTGGATTTAACATTTAATTTTTTTTTGGAATGTACTTGATAATTAAATTTTGTGTTTACGAGTTTCGACGTTGGCTTTGATGTGGCAACGACGCTAGTTTAGAGTTTGGAAATTGGTTTCTGTTTCGAGTTGGCTATGGCGTTTGCAGTTTCTGGTCTTTGGTGGGTGGTGGCGCTGGGATCGGTTTTTCGACGCTGGATGGTGAAGCATGGTTGAACGAGACAGTTGGAAAAAAGGCGTTGTTTGTGCATGAAGCATCTTTGGTTGTTATGTGGAAAAAAACTTTTCGTTGTCCGTGATAGTTGGGTCGAGATGTGGCCAATCTTGATTTCGACTTTGCCTGTCCGGTAATTCGCTAGCCGTTGTTTGCCGTCATGTTAGAAAAGCGAGTGAGGGGAAAAGACCGGACTATTAATGACGCCATTGCGTACGAAGATGTTTTCATTCCAAAGTTTTCGTTGAAGAAATATATCAGTCGTTGGAGCCGTAAAGTCTAGTCAAAGTGCTTGAAGAAAATGCCGCTCACCACAATTAGAGACACTGGAGTTTTCTTTACGACAGAGAGGTGGCCAGGCAAAACGGGGTTTTACCCCTAAAAATAGTTTTTACTTATCCTAAAATACTTACCGGTATTTTCTGCTTTTCATGTTTGAAAATGCTTTCCGTCCCAAACCCATGACTAAAAGCTCTCTAGGTTCATGCCCCCGTGCCCCCTGGAGCCCATGGCCACCACGGCCGAGCCCACTCCACCCGCATCACAGTTTGTCTCCCCATCAACTAGGATGGTTCGACGCGGGAGGGTCCGAACAGGTAAATATTTTAGGATAAGTAAAAACTATTTTTAGGGGTAAAACCCCGTTATTACT
>JAHWFP010161675.1:28580-43213 GCA_023313725.1 Lithobius niger | reverse complement strand
AAGAATTGCATGCCTTTCTAAGCAATAGTACTATTTAAGCTTATGTTTTTTACCTTGATGATTTCTTCATCTAAGAATTGCATGCCTTTCTAAGCAATATTACTATTTAAGCTTATGTTTTTTACCTTGATGATTTCTTCCTCTAAGAATTGCATGCCTATCTAAACAATACTACTATTTAAGCTTATGTTCTTTACCTTGATGATTGCTCTATCTTCGGTAGGGGTATCAACCCTGACCCTGATCTTAAATGCTACAGCCGAAGCTTGAGGATCATCGGTGGAAGTACTCGTCGTTACCATAATACCGTACTCATATTTGTGCGTCGATCTGGGCAAGAACACTGAAGGACAAACGGAAATTGGAATAAAATATTAACGATTTTTTTCAGCATTAGTGAAACAGTTTTTTGAACGACGTGTATTTTAATAATCTTACCATTGTAAGATGCGTCCAACACCCCAACTGAAAAAAAAGGGAGAAATATAAATTTAGCAACCAAGTATGCATCGGTCGTGTTTTCTTGCGACACCGATGAGACATGAAATAATAAAATGTATAAACCTAAATTATGGTACGGAATGTGATCTGTTGGAAACTGAGCATGTATTTATTTATTTTGAAGTTTTGAGCCTTACTAACGTTTCAGAGCAGTTCTTTAGTCAGGTAAGGAGCAAAATAGGGGATTCCATTGGAGAAACCTACTATAATGGTAGTGTCCGGACAGAATAGTCAGAATAGATCCCCTCGCTGCTGAAGAAGCATAGTAGTCAGTCTGTGGGCCCTTTTCTGACCCGGCAATCTTGCAAGGAATTTGACAGGAACTTCTGCAGTTGTCCAGCAATTCCGCCATTTTAAGTTAACTTCGGCTCCCACTTGTCATAAAATGCATAAAATTCTTTGATGTTATTGAAATGTCATAAAATTGTCATAAAATTTTGTTTTGCGTCATAAATCATAAAATATTAGAATTTAAAAAAAAGGCTTAGTTTCTGGGGGACAAACATCTCCCTCACCCTTCTTGTAATCAGGGCCGTAGTAACAGTAAGGCGAGCAAGGCGTCAGTCTGGGATCCTGGGGGCGCCGCGCCGAATTCCTCCCAACCGTAAAACCATGGAAGTGGGAGGCAAATCACGTTCCTGCTTGTAATGTTTACAAGATTTTGAAGACTAACTTCTGCATTTCCATTTTTAAAAAAGCCTGAGATATAAACAAGGTCTACAAACCATCTAAACCATTAAAAACTTGCGGTCGGCTTACATATATATATATAAATATATACCTCTTCTCCTCTGGAAATAGGAAGCCTAAAAATGTGAGAAAGTTGTCGGAAGAAAGGCAATTAATCCTGATTTCGGTTAGGCGCATTTTTGTGGTTCTAGATAAAAGTTTTGTCTTCGACAAAAGCCGAAAAACCCCATTTGGACCATTGTTGAAACGATTTTTTTGCAGTTGATTGTTAGCTTCGGAATGTCATGTTGTATGGTATACAGGTGTGGTGATTTATGATGAGGTATGAGGACCTAGTGCGTCTGTGCACAAGTTGTGTTGTTGTAGATTTTTATGTCCGAGAGCATGGCAGAGGGCCGAGGCTCGTGGAATAAAACCAACCAACCAATCATATTTTCCTGCTGGGAGGATGGTCCTTAATTCTTGTGAGTGGTAGTTTCTGAATAACCCTCATTCAAGAAAGAGGCACGTGCAGTGCACGGGTGGGAAGGCTGTTGGAGTTGCTTTTACGGCTATTTAAAATCCAATACCACTGAATACCTGTTTAGCAGTTAAATGAAATAACATTTCGCAAAGATACAAAAAAGATTAAATACTAAATATTAAATTACGTAAAGCAAGTACATTGATAACAGAAAAGGGGTGTAAAGAATGTTTTACGTTTGCATTTGTAACGTTTCAAATAGCAAGAACCGACCAATAGTGTATACGTAAAGCCTCTCTCCTTATTTGTAGTAAATCACGAGCAGCTTTGGCGATCAGTTAGTTCCCTGCGTAGGCCTAACTCACGTTCAAATTGCACTATATGGTTGGCTTACTACGTTAACATATCCTGGCAACGTTATAGAGTAGGTGTGGTAAAGCACAAACAGCTTCGAGTACGAGGTAGTGCCTTGCGTAGACCTATCTTATGTTCAAATCGTTGCGTTTTCACTTGAGGGCATGAACAAAACATTCTTAAAATTAGTGAAACAAGACAACTCATATAACATGTATTACTAACACGAATTACAATTGATGTGTGGCTAATGGTGGCAGACTCTGGCGTTGCTTATATTTGCAGCTTACTCAGCACAATTTATTTGAATTTAAAAAATAATATTGTTCTTCTTCCCCATAGACAACCATACCACTTGAAACGGGCGTTAATTCGACAATTTCCCTTTTTACAACAGTGATCAGGTTGTAAAATTAGTTGCCGGGGGTGGGCGGGACGAAATCGGGAGTCATCTAAACGTTACTTAAATAGGTGCAGGTTTTTGTGGGCATGAACTACCAGTCAGTTACTATGTGAATGTAATAAGTTACATCCTCGAGCGAAGTGAGACGACGCCAACGCAGCGAGCGAAGCACGCGATGTGGCTAGTCTACAACATTAAAAACGTATGATGTGTTTGTGTGCGAGTGGATTTGTACCTCTACTCCTCTTGAATCAAAGCACCTACAAAGATGGGAGTAGGATCAAATGAAGATAATTAAATTGCGCTTCAGTTAGGACTATTTACATAGCTGTAACTTGATATCACGACTCTCAAATACGCGAAAAAACCTGTAAAAATAACGCCTGTTTTTTTTTAACCCACATGATGCCATACTTTGTTCATGCAAACCTCCTCGAGCAAAGCGAGACGACGCCAAAGGAGCGGACGACGCGAGCGATGTGGCTAGTATCTTTAAATGTTGTCATGAACACGTGTTAAACCAGCCTTTCCTTTCATTGAAAATGTGACTCATTTCCAAACATTTGAAAATAATTTGGAATATCATTCTCAGGTAGCCTGAGTAGTCATACGTATCGGTTACCTTGGGATGAGGGGGTGAGTCAAATACTTTTGAATCTTAGTCTGGTTGCTGGGGGAGTTTGGGGAAGGGTTGGAGGTGGGTACAACTTTTTTTTTCAAAACTTTGAAGAGTATCATGAAAAATGTTGGGTCACATTTTCATTTTGTCTTACCACCCCAACACCAAGTCACCAAGCGTGTTAAAAAAGAAAATGTGGGTAAACAATTGTCCTTCAATTGATTAAAAGTGAAAACACGATGCCGATTTGCCGTAAAATTGTCATAATATTTGGATCCGTTTTACTGTTAATTTTTTTTTTTAAATTTGCGATTTTGGGGTGGGGGCCCTGCGTTCAGCAATCATCACCACACACAACACATTAAGTGCCGTAAATAAGTCCACGAAGTGCTTTCAGTGCATCCAAAAAAAAATTGACCAACTCAACACCACACAAGCTTTAGACTGGATTATTGTATAAATTTTCATCCTTTCGTACGCAATGGAAGATCTTTTCCATTCTTTCCAGGTTTTAGGTCTTCTGCTTGCAATAAATTTATTTAAATACACTAGCTATATCATTCGCTGCTTTTGCTCTATTGGCGTCGTCTTGCCTAATAGATGACAACAGACGGCAAAAGAGCGAACGACAATTGAAACAGCGGAATAAAACAGCTCCAATAAAACAATGGTGGCGACTTTGCCCCGAAAAAGGGCCATTCTGACAACTGCTGGCAACGTCTACAGTTAATGGCCACCAAAACTACCTAGCAAAATTGCCCGTCTTGCCTTCAGGCACCATGACTGTGGCCAGGAGCACGCCACCGGGATTTCAGTCAACAAGCATAGAATCACAAACTATGCGCTCTGCAATTTTGGCTTCCCCGACAACAATCCAGTAAATCGATAAACTAATACAGGTTCTACAACCAAAGGACGTAAAATGGAATTTTTTTTTTAAATCTGAATTCACCTTTTAAGTCATTCAAATCAATAAAGCTTCAACACCTGGACTGGCCTTCCTTTAAACCTTAACGGCAGAAGAAAAAGCGGAAGAGCCCACTGAGAGACAGAACTCGGCATTTTCCAAAAAGTTACATTCCATCCTGTAGCAACTGATTGAAGAGGGTATGATGTCATACTACAAAAAATCAATAAGCCTGGTTACGACTTTCTCGTTACGGACCAAGCTCTTGTTTCCACAATTCAGGCAATTATTCTAAGGCCCGTATTCTGAACGCTAACTAAAACTCGAACTTGATTTGAAATGACGTCACACCTATTTAGTGCCATTCACCACCAGAACTTCTTTTGGATACATTTGGAAGAAATTGGGTGGTGAATGGCACTAAATAGTTGTGACGTCATTTCAAGTCAAGTTCGCGTTTTAGTCAGCGTTCAGAATACGGGCCTTAGAGTGTTATGTCATCTACTCATCTATTAGATTCTTTGTATATTACTTGCAGCTAACCATATCGTTCACTTTGCTCACTCCACTGGCGTCGATCCATGCTTCCTTTAGTTTCTTTAATTCCAAGAGCAGCACTAAATTGATGTCCTCATTATTTGGAATCGAGTTAATTGTAATAAGATGCTCACATTTCGTATATCACATTCCTTAGCGAATGGCAAGAAAAAGGCAAAAAAAAATCAAGTTACAGCATTGAAAATAGGCGTAATCGAAGCGTAATTTCATTTTCAATTATTTTGCGCTACTCTCATCTTTGTAGGTGTCTTAGATCCAGAGGAGGAGAGGTACAAACACGCAGGCATGCACGCACATCGCACGTATTTAAAGGTGCCTATTCACCAAATGACAAGCTGCAGCACCTAGCGTCATATCTACCATTATTTAGTTCTATTAGCACTTGACTTCAAGAAGCGAAGGCAAAGAAATTTCTTTTTACACAACAAACAAGCCACGTGCCTCCTTAATTATTGAGTGTAAAGTTGGTGCATCCACGTGCACCAGAGAGCAAGCGGTCAAGATTAACGATATCACTGTCACTAGATGACGCCCATCTAGCGGTTCAAAGTCTGAGATTCAAAACGGTCGATATATACAAAGGAGCGCCTCCGATTACGTTAGGTTTAACTTCACCGATTGCTCCCTGGTGCACGTGGGTGCACCAACTTTACACTCAGTAATAAGGAAAGCACGTGGTTTGTTTGTTTCATAAAAAGAAATTTTATTTGTGTGTTCCTTTGCCTGTTGAAAGTAAGGGCTAGACATAACTAGATATCTAAATGGCTATAGATGATGCAGCCTGCCATTTGGTGGCATTCCCCCTTTAATGATGTAGGACGTCTGCTTTTTTATGTGCTTCCAACCAGTTAAAGCCAACCAATCTGTCGTTTTACTGCTGCTACGTACGATGCTGAATAAGTCGTCCTTTTAAAGGGACACCCGGCCTGTCTTATAACAGCCACGCGCAGATTGTCATCCACGCATTTAACAGCGCCAAGGTCGGCTGGGGTGGTAGCTGCTGTCGCGGTTGGCTTTGATAATAGTACACGAAACAGCATCCAGTTAAAGATTTTGTCGTCACAAACAGTAATGAATCTCGTATTTTAACATCACCATTTATAATTTTCTAGGCTAGTGCCTCATAAGTTTGCTTCGGTGATCTATTGGAATAATTAATTTTAATTTTTATCGTATTGGCCTTTTAGAATTTTGATCTCATGGTAATTAATTATTAGCAAATTAATACATGCACACACACATGAAACGTCATGGTTACTGTAAACGCGCATAGCATCATATACGTTCGGGACGAACATAAATAAAGTACCCCTCAAAAGTCAACAGAAAATCTCCTAAACGCCACATTTTAAAACGGATTTTTAGCTAGGGATTGACTAACGGTAAGTAAATAAAACTTTGGGGCCGTGCTTGACGTGGAGGATCGAGAAAAATGGCGTGGGGGGGGGGGGGGTGTATATTTGCGACCAAGTTTCTCTCTGTTTAATTTGATTGATCGAACTTTTGTCATCATGAACAGTTTTCATATCAATTTATCGCGTATTTCAGGGTAAAAAAAAATCAAATTAAGGTGATGATAATAGACCTATCCGAAGCGTAATTTAATTATCTTTCATTTGGCAGCACTCTCAACTTTGTAGGTGTCTTCGATCCGGAGGAGCACACAAATAAACACGCACACACGCACGTCGTACGTTTTAAATGATGTAGATGGATAGCCTAACCAAAGGCTACTAAAAAGTCAGCCCTTCTAAAACCGAATGCCATTAACACTATTAACCATTCGAATGCCAACAGCATAATCGATTATAGTGGCGGAGCGTTGGCATAATTCGACCTAGTTGATTGAAAAGTTAAGCTTGTCGGGGACTGGAGGCGGGAACTCTGTGAAAGTCACTGCTATTCAATTCCGGTCAGGGTAGTGTAAGAGACTACCATCCTACTGCAGAGGAATGGGGATCTATTCTGGTGTACTCTGTACATTACATTGCCCCTGTAATTTTCGAAAGGGTTCGACTTGCAGCATTTTCCGCGCTCCGTACTAAACTGTCATTTCTTTTTCAGAGTTATAGTAAGTCTCTAAATTAAACTGGGCCACGTAGATTATTCCTTCTAATTTAACATATCGCCAAGAAATATATTTAAAAAAAATAAGGCATTTAACAATACTCAAAGCTATATGGAATTATCTATGCTATATTTAAAAAAAAAAAAAACTAAGAACTAAAATTTAACGCTTTTCATTCAGCTAGTTTACAGGCGTTATACAATTTTTCTTCCATGAGAACGAGGCTATACCTTATTTTTAAAATGTTACAAATTAAATTCCACTTACCGAGTAGGCACAAAGTTACGATACACACGAGAGTCGGCTTCATCCTGATGCCGTCTGCTTCCTTCTTCGCTCCCGGCCTTTTTTATATTACCAGTCGTCGTCCACCCTTTGGTCAAAGCTGGACTCGCGGACCTGATATCAAGATAACATCACTTGCTTGTTTGATGATGTTTGGCATAATTTACATTAACTACTAGGTGCTTTTGATGATAGCGTTAGTAACTTTAAGAAAACACGATTCCATAAACGTGTACACGAGTTGGACGGATTTAAGATCATATTTTATTAAATTTATTTAAGTCACTATATCCTCAGTAAAGGAATCACTAGGAAAGTAAGTCACTATATCCTCCATTTGTAGTAAATGGAATTACAACAAACATATTAACACTGTCATTATTAAATTAAGAAAAATAATGCCAAAGTCTTTATAAAAATCAAGAATGTTCTAAGTAAAACAAACAAATAAAAAATGTATTACGCTTGGATTGAATCTGTTCTGAGGTATGGTATTGAAGACTATGGATTCGCATCAAGCTCTGCATTATCTAAACTTCAAAAAGCACAAAATAAAATCATTAAGATACTTTTTAGAAGTAAAATTTGTGAAAAAAACTAATGAATTATTCACTAATCTGAAAATTTTAAGGATTACTCAGTTGAGAGATTACGATGTGACCCTCAACCACTACTATAGCCGTATGTTCAAAACTAATGATAAGTCTAAAGCCTTATACTTTAGGTAAAGCACTTACCAGTACACAGTACCATTTGCAAAAAATGTGTATGGAGAACGTAACAGAGAATACACTATACCAAAACATTTTAACAGCTTGCCTGAACACTTACTTAACGTTGAAAAATTAAGGGAATTGAAAAGGACGCTAAGAGCACATATGTGCCTTAAAAATATTTAAAGATGAACCTTCACCTTTTCTTCTCCTTCCACATAAAACTTCGTACCTTTTTTGCTGTGGTTATCAATTTATAATATCTTTGACCCACTCTGTCGTTAACTATGGACTTGCTTGCATTTACGTTATTGCCTTATACTTTCTCTCCATATTAGTATTATTTTTAACTTACTTTTTTCAATTATGTGAAATATTGTTGAATATTAAGAAATATTGAATATTGTAGACTGCAATAAACTATCAGTCATTCATCTCTTTATTGTTTAAGTCATTAAGCCAACGTTTTTAATTTTTTTAATTTTTGCCCAAGTTGTGTCAAACAGACTGCTGATATTGCTACGTCCCCCTTTCGTGGTGTACCCGCAGCATAACCGATAACTGCTGGGGGGAAAATCTTAAATAAAGAATAAAGATCTGGTGATTTTCTTTCAGTTTTTTAACCGTAAATTTACGGTCCGCATTCTTAAAATGAATGAAACGTGAGTAAACGATTATTAATAGATCCAGGGCGTTCATAGCTGAGATTACAGAAGTATGAGATGTAAAATAAACAAACGGCTGTAGCGACTGTCTAGTCACAACCGGTCTTCTGTAGACTTCCGCCACTTCTGCGCACACCAGTCATGCAGTGCAACAAGCGCTCTCTATTACGTAATCTAAAAGTAATAACCATCACAACTGCCAGTTGAAAATGTGTTAGCTTTTAGGCCTGATTTTTATCTGCCGTTTTAATTTCGTCATTAGCAGCTAACGGAGAATTGAATTCAAGAGTAGTAATTTATACAACATGGTGCGGAGTCTTGATGTTGCCGTGGCAACGTGCTTTAAGGCCGAATTTTCAGCTTTTAGGCATAATTTTTTAACTGCCGTTTTATTTTCGTAAGTAGTTGCTAAGGGAAATCTAGTTTAAGAGTAGGCCTATTCAACCATGCAACACGGTGTCGAGACTATTTTAAATGAAGCTAATGTGTATCGTGGACGAAATACTTTCGTTTTTACGGTTGCGTGTCTTCCTGTAGTGATTAAATGCGACGATCAACTGTTATTATTTCATTGAGTTACATCGCGAAAGTCTATTAGCAATAAGGAAGCAAAAATGTTTTAATTTGCCGCGATTTTTAAAGGGACACCCGGCCTGCCTTATAACATTCCGTCTGTCTTATACCAGCCACGTGCAGATCGTCATCCGCGCATTTACATCGCCACGGTCGGCTGGGGTGGTAGCTGCGTTCCTCGTAGCGAGGAAAGTAGCTGCTGTCTCGGTTAGTATTGGGAATAGTACACAAAACAGCATCACGTTAAAGATTGTGTCGTCACAAACCGGAATGATTCTCGTATTTTAACATCATAATTTATAATTTTTTAGGCTAGTGTCTTATAATTTTGCTTCGGCGATCTATTGGAATAATTAATTTTAAATTTTACTACATTAGTCTTTTAGATTTTTGATCTCGTGGTAATTATTTGAAAGTTAGTACATACACACACAGAGATGAAACGTCATGATTATTGTAAGCGCGCAAAGCATCATATACTGCGTGACGCAGTAAATAAAGTTAACAATTATTCAACAGAAAATCTCCTGGACGCCACATTTTAAAACTGATTTTTACCAAGGAATTGACTAACGGTAAGGAAATAGACCTTTGGGGCCGTACTTTATGTGGTGAATCGAGAAAAATTGCGCTGGGAGGGATATTCCATTAATTTGTGAGATAGTGGGATACGACCAAAATCCTGATAAGCAACTGGCCCACAAGTGCGAAAAACAGCAAACGCAATTTAATTTTTGGCCATATTTGCTGGCTTGGTCACCTAAAAACGAACATAGCACACAAAATGTGTAATGGGAGACTTGCATTCCACAAACAATACGAAATGGGACTGCACTTATAATAATATAACAGTTTATTAAAATCACCAATGAGCTGACAGGCTCCGTTTTTTTTTTTATGTAATTGTTATATTGCTGGTTTAAGTACAATCCCATCTCGAGCAGATGACCAGGAGTGGTTAACGCTCGTTTAACCCTTTAAAACCCTTTGAATACCATTTCGTGTTGTTTGTGTATTGTAAATCTACCGCATAACTCATATTGTGTGCTATGTTCGTTTTTAGGTGACCAAGATCAGCAAAAATATGACGGAAAATTAAATTGTGTTTGACATTTTTATGCACTTGTGGGCCATTTGCCTGTCAGGGTTTGAAACATTTACACACGTTTAACCTAATGTGTGTTGCGTCACTCGGCCACAAAAGAAATCCACTGTGTATGGCAGCACCTATACATTCCTTCAGAGGGACACTTGGTCACCTGCGCGCCGCATGGATACATATAACGAGACAAGCGCTTAGCCGCAGACCAAATCTTCCATGTTAAAGTGGCACTATCACCGATTGAAATGAGACGAAAAGCTAGCGGCCGTGCTATTTTCAACCTGCACAGCTTGCTTCCAGGTGCACGACAACGGACCAAACTTTCACTCAATAATTAAGGATGTCGTAGCTCGTTTGTTTCGTTAAAAGAAATGCCGTTATGCATTCCTTTGCTTGGTGCAAGCAAGAGCTAGATAGTACTACATAGCGCTAAATGTTGTCAGATTTCGTCTGCTTTCAATCGGTGATAGTGCCACTTTAACACCTTTCGCAGGTCCAGGCATGATCATGCGAAAAATGGGGCCGCAATAGTGTTTTTTGACCGTACTGTTTTATTTACCCTAAACAGATAAGTACGACACACCGACTGAGGGGGCGCGCTTCGCGTGCTACTATACACATCAACATTTCTGTAATCTTAAAACGGATGACGCAGCAATCGTGAAACTCCGGGTGTGGGCTCATTGTGTGTACGACCACACATGCCAAGACATGTACGACGCATGCGCTAAGCTTTAACACGGAGGATTTGCTCTGCGGCTATGCGCTTTTTATAATGAAAGGGTGAAACCAGCCAGAAGTCATATAGTAGAACAATAGGTACATTCATTGAGCATTATTAAATTTTACGCTTACGCGCTCTTATCGTCGCTGGAACTCGTGCTGAACATCTTTATTGATAACTTGCCTCACGTTCGAAGTCATTATTTGTAGCGCTACGTTGTCCCGAGCGATGTGAAGCGTTTTAGCATCGAGGTAAAAGTCCCGTCCATTACCGGAAGTTGACTGGGATACCAAAAACTGGAAAGCTTCTCAGATCGCTATGGACAACGTACTGCTACAATATAATGATTTAGAACTTGAGACAAGTTAACAATAAAATCGTAAAGCGCGAATTTCAGTACTTATAAAAAGGATTTAAAAAAAAAAAAGGATTGTTCTACGATATTACTTCCGGCTGGTTTCACCCCTTTCATCTTACATTATAAACCAAAGTCTCATAGCAGAAACGAAGTAACGACCTCCGAAAGGGGAACTCCTACAATGAAAACGGGCGAGTGTGTCAATTCTTTGGCTGGAAGTTGAAACTGGTACGTTGTTACCTTGAAAAGAAGTTGAAAGTGGCACATTGTTGCCTCGAACATGGTTTTTCGAACAGAGACTTTTGGGTAAAAGACGCTGATCAAAAAACCATGCCTCGAATAACAAGATGCTCTGCGCTCTCATCGTAGAGGCATGTCTTAAATGACGTCGCACGAAGGATAGTTATTTTTCTCACGGTACTGATTGCTGAAGCTAAAGAGATAACCTAAAGAGTGAGGAGGAGGGCCTGAACGGCAAATGCCCGTGTGTGCGGCAGTGCGTCTATTAGCCCTGCTTTTTAGAAAATAAAGAGATTGGGAGGCGGGGGGGGGGGGGCGCCGATTCGTCTGTTACCACACACCATATGATTACGCATTACCTGAACCGACAGAAAAGGAAGGACGGGACACGGGAGGTAGAGGACGGGAGGAAAATGGGAGGATTCCAGGAACAAAATTGGCCTGTTAACTACGTGTGGCAAATGGGAGGAAGGGAAGCAGAGGGCCGGGTAATTGTTTGGAAACCTTACTTTTCACGTTATCGACTTAATTCACCTACCTATCGATTCCTTTCGTCGTTAGGGTTCCGAAAATCATAACGAAAACGTGCGCAAACGCTTTTTTATTAAAAAAAAATAAATAAATTACTAAAACACGCTAAAACGCTACGCACAATTGTCGTTCCACCATCGCGATGCTACGAGGTGGAGGGGCAACAAGGAAACCTGATTCCGCGCCCCTGCGTATACTGAAATTATCTCGTTCCCGGTAGTAGACGAAATGGCTGAAGCAGAAGAAAAATTGGTTGGTGTATATCGATATTTGCGGCCGGAATCACAGACCGTAGGGGCGCGCTTCGTGCGCATTATTATATACATCGAGAGTTGGTGTAATCAGAAAAAGTATGACGCAAGCATTTGTGAAACAAGGAAGTAGCATAATTTGTTCCTTGTTTCACAAATGCTTGCGTCATACTATTTCTGATTACACCATTTCTCGATGTATATGATAATGCGCGCGAAGCACGCCCCTGCGGACTGTAAATCCAGCCACAAATATCACCGCCTGCCTAGGAAAGAGATAACTTTCGTTTAATAACGTTCTGGTCGAAATCAGGTTTTCTAGTTGCGGAATCATCGCGTCGAATGGCTGTCGCTTCTAGCTCGTTGTGCGTAGCGTTTTAGCGTGTTTTAATGATTTTTTTTAAATAAAAAAAAGTTTGCGCACGTATTCGTTATGATTTTCGGAACCCTAACGACGAAAGGAATCGATAGGTAGGTGAATCAAGTCGATAGCATGAAAAGTAAGGTTTCCAAATAATTACCGAGGGCCGGGTAAGAGGATAGGAAGGGAGGAAAGGGTACGGAGAAGATGGGAGGAAACGGTAAATTTACAGGAAGAAAAATTGCCTGCCGCAGTAAATGTTCAGGCAACACCAACAGAAAACTGGGAAACAACCACGGGCCAAAACAAATCACGGATGAAACAAATCCCGGGCGAAGCCGGTACGATGCTAGTTATACTGTATGTATAGTACTGTGTGTCAATGCGGCGTGCGGGCGTAGAAAAGTCTCTATGCATTCCTTCTAATGACGAATTCTATCCAGCGAGAGGTTTATCAGTTTATAAAGGAATCCAGGATTTTCAGTTACGCCTTTAATTTTCGCCTGGTATTGATGAAATTTTTTATTTGGTCAAAAGATTTCCGGATAGTTTCCCTTATCAAATTCCACGAAAACAGATTTCGTCATTCTTGAGTTTTTGCAAACGGTAATCGTACATTTCCTCCCCAACTTTTTCTCACCGGACATTACCCCACCCCCTACCTATAAAACGATAGCAAACAAATTCCTTTCTTAACCCGAGCATTTTCCCTCAGAATTATTTCCCAATTTCTCACCCTACACTTTTCCCCTAGACACTTTCCTCAATTAAAACAAATACGTTACAAAGGAATATTTCATTAAATAGCAACCCTCGATCATACGAAATTTGCTAGTGTGCTCAATGCACGTGCTCTCGTACCACGTACCCAATTAACTGCCCTTGGCAGTACAACGTTATTTTAAATGAAAATGAAATAACTTTCTAAGTAATGTTTTCCTGGGGTGAAATGTTCGGGGACCGGTGGAAAAAATGACCGATATAAGGGGGAATATTTCCAGTGTTGTTTTCAAAGTGGAAATTTGTGGAGGGGGGGGGGGAGGAGGACGCGAATCATCCAAACATAGACGAACAGAACGGTTTAGTTCATTTTATGAAACGCGTCTAAAACAATTAAATGCTACCTCCTGCAGAAAAAGC
Organism: Lithobius niger; assembly: GCA_023313725.1. Lineage (NCBI taxonomy): Eukaryota > Metazoa > Arthropoda > Chilopoda > Lithobiomorpha > Lithobiidae > Lithobius > Lithobius niger. The sequence goes on along the minus strand of JAHWFP010161675.1, from coordinate 29,707 downwards.
TTACAATTATTTAATTCATTATGGTTATTTATAAATGACAATAAATTTGAATTCTTATTTACTGGCACCACTGTAAAAACTTTTGGCTAGGTTATGCATTACAGTGCACTTGCACTAAAGCGAAAGATACAGTAAATGGAAGATAAATAAATAAACAAACAATGGCAACGGTTGTTTGACTGCAAACCTTCTTTTTTGAGTTTTATTCTTTTATATTATTTATTAATGTTAACAAGACAATCCATAAAGAAAGAATAATAGTGGCAGTGGTAGTATGGCAAGTTAACAAAGAGAGCTGCACGCAGTGAAAAAATTAAAAAAGTGTAAAAACGTCCAAACACAAACAGATCATACATAAATTGTTTTACATAATTCTTTTTTCTTATTTTTTTTCAACAGATTTTATTATTTGAATCACTGTCCTGTTTTCAATTGTCACTTTCAGCTTTTTTTCAGCCTTTTTTTCAGCTTCTATTCGTAATTATTTTGTTCTGGCAGGGTCGGACTGGGCCGTGTGCCCACAGAAGCACCCTTGAGAATAGGCGCCCTACGCTTTTTTTTTTTTATTGTTACCATATTTTTAATATTAGCTTTTTTATTTTCGTTTGATATTAGGTAAGAAAGAGGTAAAACTACAACGGAAAGGACTAATTACCGTGTTAGTATTTTAACACATCACTCGCTCGAATCGAAAATCGAATAGATACATTCACAACACAGATGACGAAACATTCGTACAAGGCGAAACTATCGCTTCTTTAGTTAACTTTGCCGTTTTGATTTGTTAGTACAGTTTTTTTTAGCATAATGATGAACCTATAAAAAAACCTATTATTTTCTGAAATTATTTTGCTTGGGTTGTTTTTAAGTTAAGGTTCTGTGTGTCATAAGTTAACGTAATAACGCAGAGTGCTAAATGTTGAACGTTCAACACCGGTACGGAGGCCTCATGTTGCAAGATATACATTTTCCCTTCTTCCGGTCCATACAATTGTATCCATTAAGGTATATTTGTAATGAATTTGTCCAATAATGTGGATTTATCTTGCAAAATAAGGTTACCATATCAACGTCGATAGACAAATACTTTAATGGGGGGGGGGGGGGGGGGGGGGGGGGGGGGGGGG
>JAHWFP010161675.1:7532-20218 GCA_023313725.1 Lithobius niger | reverse complement strand
CTACTGGGCTTAACTACTGAGTCTATAGAAAAGTTATTCAAAATTGTAAGCTAAACTTTCTTTCGCTATAAGTATGTCTTACATTGTCAATCTATTACCTTCCCATTATTTTATAATTCGTTTTATGTTTATAGTTAAATAATTCTATCATTAATTACATGTTGTAACTAAAGTTTTGCAGCGACTTTTTCTTTTTATACAATGTTTTGTTTTATAATTTCTTGTATGGTACCTACATGCCACACGCGGGCATCAGCTCTTGTGGGATGTGGGCACATACTGTATTGTTATACTGAAATTGTTTATTGTAATAAACTTACTTACTTACTTGTAATAAACTTACTTACGTCCAAATTTAAGACAATGACAACGTGTATACTGATTGCGTATCGAGACACACGCTAGTGTGTCGTCACAAATCTGAACAACGCCGTCAAAGAAATTGTGTGTACGTCCAATTCACGAAAATCAAACAAAATGTCAAAATAAAGCCAAAAACTGGTAAAGAGGCCACCAAGTTAAGAATGGCTCGGCCTCACGAAGGAGTGATATGAACTAAATAAAAATAAATAAAAACAAAACCAAAGACTGATAAAGAGAAGACTAAATTGAGAATGGTAAGGCCTCTGAGAGGAGTGATATGAAATTAGAATATTAGAAAAATTACTACTCAAGCTATTGGTGACGTGTCACATTATTACACATCTGTAAACTAGTTTAAAAAAAAAAGAAGTGATATCACATCGAAAAACCAAACTGGTAAAAGGGACTGCCAATTTCCGAATGGTTCGGCCCTTCAAAGGAGTTATATCAACACACCAAAACACTCGCCAAGTTAATCGTACCGAATAATACTTTGGACGTTAAATGAAAACTTGGACATTGCTACCGAAAGTAGCAATATTCTAGTTTTCATTTAACTTTCGAACTTTAGTCGGTGTGATTAACTTGGCGAATGTTTTGGTGTGTTGATATCACACGTTTGAAGGGTAGAACCATTCGGAACTTGGCGGTCCCTTTTACCAGTTTTGGTTTTTGATAAGATTAAATCTACTTGACGTACAGAGTCAGTCAAGTATTTATTTTTTTTTTGGTAGGAAAAATGCATTAGGTTTGGTATCCAATGCCTCATTCTTTACAAAGATCAAAGCATTTTCCCCGCTCTAATTTAAATACTTTTTAGGAACCTTGTTAAAGGCATTATTTTTTTTTAATATGCATAATTTGGCCCTTCCCTAGCCAACAGAAAAGTAATATAATGGAGTAGGTCAAGGGGATCTACTCTGGTGGATAGTACTCCACCCAACACGATAACTATTTGTGTGCGCGGTGTATCTTGAGTCTTAGAGGTATTTTATGAGCGGCTACGTCTTCCTGGAGAGAGCGGCTTTAATCGACGGCCGCCATTGTGTTTGTAACCATCTTGGATATCAACAAGGTACTCTGCTACCAAACACGTACAATCGATTATCTGTGTTCGTTCTACAGCGAACTCAAGATAGGCTGCACACACTTTACGAAGGTTGTCGATACAGTTCAACCTTTTTAAAGATTCTCGATTAATTGAGAGTTCTGAAGTCAAAGATCGAACAAACTTTGCTTCTTTCCCGTCATCTCAACTCGTCTTGACATCGTACATAATTAACCCCTTCCACACCATGATGTGCGCCTATGCAGGAAAACAGTGCAAGTAAGTCAATCGTTACGGGCCTAAGTGGGGAGTTTTTTTTTTAAACAATCTATCTAGGTATACGTCTGAACTGGAATTAGTTAATCAACGTCTTAAGTACAATGTTGTAGTAATCTGTTAATGTGCACCGTGCAGTTAACCCTTTACACACCAAGAAGTAGGCCTATGCAAAATGGCAATATAGTTAGCCCCAAAGCCAAAAGCGCAGTTCATGAAGGTTCCGTTGAAACCCGAGTGAACCAAGGAAAGCACAGCCAAGTCTTGGTTTTAAAACAAAGAGAGATGGAAGCACGAACTGGCCTATGTGCACATCTCATTTTATAAAAAAAAAAATAAAAATTCTTCCTCTGGGAGTGCACCTGGATACAAAGAGGTTGAAGGTGCTTTCTTCCACTTTAAAATCAATGTTAGATATCTATGTTACACTCTGTCACACCAATGCAAGTCATGTATACATGTAATTTGTCCATGGGACGAAGCTAAAGTAGGTAAAAGGTGAGCCCGTTTAAGACTTATGTCGTTCCTTCTAGTTCGGGCAAATAGTACTTTAGTAACGCACGGTACGAAGCGGTTCACGGTACGTTCCAGTGCCGGTGTTTGTCTGTGTCCGGTAATCTATGAATCCATTATCTGGTTTTTTAATTTTTTTTTTTCAGAAGCAATACAACAAGAGCTGGCAATTATTTGGAAACCTTACTTTTCATGCTATACCTGAGGAAACCTGAGAATACCTTTATTAATTTTGAAAAAAAATATTAAAACATGTTAAAACGCTACTCACAGCAATAGTGAGGGTGACGTTATACTGCGAGATGAAAGCGCAACAAGAAAACCTTATTTCGAACACAACATTAGTAAACGGAAAGTATTTCTGGCCGTACAAGTTTTGATTGATGTGATAATGTTTAGTCGCAGTGAGCGCGGCACGTTTTGGGAAAAAAATTACCGTCATTTTCGTGAACAGCGACCTTCATTTACCCTAATTTGCAAATTTAAAAAAAAACCCGAAAACATAGATTTTAATGAAATAAGGTCGCTCTTACGAAAATCACCGGTTATTGTTTTTCCAAATTACTTGCCTCGCTCGCGCTACTGCCCTCGTAGAGGTTAAACATGTTAACTTCAGAAACCGCAACCCAAACCTTGACTGGCCAGAGATAATTTCCGTTTACATATTATGTTTTGGTCAAAACTATGCTTTCTTGTTGAGCTCTCATATCGCCGTATGGCGTTGGCCCTACTATGGCTGTGAGTAGTGTTTTAACATATTTTAATAATTCTTTTTAAAAATAAATAAGTGTTTGCGCAGGTTTGTGTTACGATTTTCTGAACGAAAGGAAGTTCGATAGATAGCGATCTAAGTCGATAGCGTGAAAAGTAGTTTTTCTGGGTAATTACCTAAATTTTTTTTCAGAAGCAATAAAACAAGAACCTAGTTAAATATCGATCATCGATATTTAACTAGGTTCTTGATCATTTTTCGATGATCAAGAAGTGTATTTAGAATTGAAGAAACACCGAGCGCGTGAGCGAGGTATTTTTTTTTTATCAACTAACTAGAGTAATAGGAGTAATCAGAGTAATTGGGAATAATGATCTACTCTTAAACTAGCTCGGGTGGTGTTTTTAACGGAAATACCACGTTTAAACCATAAAGCATGCACATCGTGTCTTTTAATGAATGGTTGAAGACTTGTTAGTCAAATTTAACAAGTATGCCGGTCTTGAGAGTTTAAGCGGCCTTTTTTAAAACCATACTCCAGTTGTTCACATTCAATAACTTTGTTTTATTTAAAACCTTGAATTTGTCTTAAGTCGGCCTGCTTGTCATTGCATTCATTCTCTGTCTTCCCGTTGAGAATAGGCCATCTCGTCTGAATTTATTCTAAACGTCACCTTTTAAAAGTTTATTTGTCACATGACTACATCGTCTTAGTGTCACTTTCGTCCGTCTTTTGGCCTAGACATTTTTATGATGTCCCACAGCTCCTTATTAGTTTTGCTTTGAATTCATGTAGTCAAAGGTTGCATGGAGAAAGTTAATACTTGGACAACTGTTAAAAATGTCATTGTTCAATTACAATATTAAGGTTTAATGGTCGTGGACAGTATTCACTTGTATGTCACATTGTTCTGTAATGTAAGCTAAAAAAGTGGTGACTGATTTCTGCACTCAGTGAGGTTTCGTTCTTGTACGCAGTGGTTCTTGTACACCGCGTACAGTGATGGTACACGATGGAGGTATAGGCTGTACGTGTGGTGGTGCGGTGGTGGTCGGTTCCTGCGCACAGTTATTGCGGTGATAGTAATGTTGTGGCTTCTTGTGTACAGTGGTGTGGGTGTAGCTGCTGTGCTGTGGAAAATGCAAGCTCTTGGCTTCGCAACAGCATCAGCAGCGTTTGGACTTGGACAGTGTGGTTTGTTTGTTCGTTTGTTTATTTTGTTGTTGTAATAATAGAGCAGTGACACGACGTAGTATTATTGCATATAAATCTATGCTGGAGCCTTAATGGGTTAGCTGCAAGGGGCACTGCAGAGAGAAACAGAAGAGCGTCATACTGAAGCCGATGCTGTGAAGAGTGATTTCTTAGACCTAAAACGCGCGATTTTTGTTGTTGGAGAAAACAACGTTATTTTAAGTCTAACAAATCCGCTCTTCCGTTGTTTTTCCCTCCATTTTTATGTAGTGCACCTTGTAGTTATGCCCTCCAAAACCCATACTGGTGCCAATATGGCGGCAAATGTCACTGCTCTATAGGACAGTGACATAACGTAGTATTATTGTGTATAACTCTATGGTGGAGCCAGTAACTGGATTACCTGCAAGGGGAACTGGAGGGGAAAAAGAAGGTCGTCTTACTGAAGCCAATACTAGTAGACAGGATTTCTTAGGCCTATAACGCGCGATTTTTGTTGTTGGAGAAAACAACGTATTTTTAAGCCTAAGAAATCCGTACTCAAAGCACTGTCTCGACTAGAAGTGCCGTTGTTTTCCCTTACATTTTAATCTAGTGCCCCTTGTAGCTATGCCCTCCAGATGCTATCTCATAGCCAATATGACGTCACTTGCCGCTGCTCTATAGCTTCTGTAGCAGAGTGTACGACTCATGCATGGTCAGGGCTCTCAGGAAATAAATTCGTTCTAAGAAAGCTTTCAGAGCAGGATTTACGATTTTCCTCATGGGTAACGATGTGGACAGTAAGTTTACTGTTGTACTTGTAATGTAAGACTATTTTTTTTACAGTGTACACGCAAGGGCGTTCAGCAGTAGTATGGATGGTTCCACACGTACGAAACGTGGCACAATGTACTGGATGGTGCCAATTGTTCCAAATGTGGCACGCTCCACTTGGTGGTAAACACCAGGTTTGATGTTCGTGGACTGTTTTTATTTTCATATCATATTTCTCAGTAGTCTCACCTAAGAGCACCTAAGGACAGAATTTAGAAGGACCGCTCATTTCTTCATAAGTGAATTATTTAATTAAACAATACGGACTGTAATTGTACAGCACAAAAAAATGGAAGCAAATACCAGTTTTTTAGTTTTTTGTACATCCGTACTGGCTGAGAAGACTATTTATTGCAACGACTTTGTCCGTCCGTCCGTCGCTTTTTTCAGCTTCCCAACGGTACCAGATATTGACGACCATTGTTTACAACGTTAGATTCAGTATGAGAAGTTAGTTAAATAACGTGGCAAATTAAAACATCGTTATTCCTTATAGTTAATAGACTTCTTCGACTTCTTCTAAATTAAATAATAACATTTGATCGTCGAATTGAAATTCTAAGATAGCACGCAATAAAAACAAATGAATTTTAGCTTCGTTTACAATCGTCTCGTCGCATTGTTGCAAGAATGAATAGTCGAACCAAATTCTCCATTAGGCCTATCTGCTACTTACAAAATTAAAACTGCGTTAAAAAAAATTAGGCCTAAAATCACGTTACCAAGGCAACGTCAAGTTGCTCGAGTCGCAGTTGGCTTCATCAACAGCGTCTCTCTCTTCACTTCCCTGCGACCACTGATCTAACGTTGCGCAATATGTTGTATCACTGTAACTGTGTGTACGAAGGCGCACCGTGTGCAAAAATGAATATGCTTACTATACAATCCAAATCTCCGTTAGCTGCTACTTACGATATTGAAACTGCTGGTTAAAATAATTAGGCCTAAAAGCTGACAATTACACCTAGAATCTAAAATAGGCCTAAAAGCTAACACATTTTAACCGGCAAGTGTGATGGTTCCTGCTTTTAGATTAGTATAATAGAGATAGATGTTGTATTGCGTGACAGAGGTGTGCGCTTTAACATTGGAAGTGGAGGAACTGTACAGAAGACCGGTGCGACTAGGCAGTCGCTGTAGCCGCTTGTTGTATTGTAATTTACTGTTTTATTTTTAACAGAGTAGCCTATATTTGTGTGTAGGGCCTGTATGTGAATAATTAGGCCTAAAATATTTACTTGAGCAGACTAGGTACTAAGAGGGCCAAACTGGAACATGTAATGTTTTCTAGAGCAAGGAGTGATAATTAAATTACTAGGGAGATACCTAGTTCTCTATAGTTGCGATTTAGTGAGTTAGCAATTCCCTCCCTAGTATGCTTATGTATAGGGCATTCCTCCAGTTCAATCCCAAACACATACAACACTTATAATGCTTCAACTTGCGTTTTACATTAATGAGATGAAGTCATCTTTCTAAAATTCTTAGTGTCTAATGTTCAAAATAACTGAATGCAGACTGGTTCTGGTATTTAGTGGTGCTAATTAAAATTGTCATTGCTGGATACTACATTGGTGATGGGACCTGAGTCAACTTTCGAATATCATGAGCCTCAAACTTAATAACTGAAAACACAGGGTGATTTGGTTTGGAATAGATTATTAGAAATATGTTCAACCTATTTAAATTTAATAGCTGATAATAGCTGGTAAATTTCGTAGCTGATATGCCATCAATAGGTAGCCAACATGAACAGACACAGAGATTGACATTAGAATAATTCGACCTGCAGATTACATATAATTATGTGTAACTGTAATGTTGGATGGTCCACGGTAGAGGTGAAGGGGGGGTATAATCGGTCTAGTCAGCCTAGTGTGGTCAACCAGGTGATTTTATTCCACATCCTTGGTTATTCTCTGGCAGCTCGATTATACCCTCGAACCTACTCGTTGAATGCATGCGCAACTTGTGGACCTTAACTTATCACAGATGTCGACTGTAAGTTAATGACCGCGGCTCTTGACTCATATTTAGTATGTATCAGAAGTAGAAGTCGATGTATTTGGAATGGGTTTCGTATTCTGACATCACCCCTTACAGTTTTTTAGCCAAGTATCTTATAATTTTTCTTCAGTGACCATTTAAATTTTTATTGCATTAGTCTTTTAGAATTTCAATCGCAGGGTAATTATTAGCAAACGAAATTTAGAACGGGCAGACAAACAACACAGATCCCTCTCTCGGCCAATTTTAGCAATTCGTCGTTGGCGCAGCGTGTTAGGCCCAAACTGGAGGAAGCAAACGGCGCAGCCTCACGCAAAATGACTTCTCGTTGGGTACGTATCTTTGTGATGAATTGATGGAGTGGTAAACTAATAAATCGTAGCAATATGCATATTAATAAACAAAAAGAATGATTAGTTCTTTTCATATTGTGTGTTTTGAATTGGCATATGCTCCAGAAAAACACCCCACTGGCTTTTGTTGGTAACACGGCTAAAATGTTCTGCACTCAGCCTGTAATCAGACTAAAATTAACTCATGCGAATTAATTTGAAACTATATCCCCTTGCATTATGCACTCGGGATATTATTGCAAAATGATTACCATTCGTAAGTTTTAATGTGAGGTTGCAAGCGGCGTGAAAAAACCATAGCTGTATTATTAACGAGAGCTCTAGGGCTATTACTATACTGATAAATATTGCTTAGCAAAGAGGATGCTACCGTCAGCAAACCCACGTATTATTTAATAATTGCAGCTAATGTATTTGCTTGGATCGTAAGTGGTCAACTAGAATAGGAGACTTTGTTTTTATTTTTTTTAATATAATTGTTAAAACTGACGCAAACATCAAACTCAAAATGAACATATGGTGGAAAATGCTTCCAGATTTTTGCCTTTCTTGGAAATAAATAATTAACCACTTTAAAGTTTAATTTAAGCTGTAGATACCATTCGTGGGTGGGACTTGACTTTAAATTTTCATATCACAAACTCTCATTTCTGACCACGTAAATATATACGCATGTATATACGAAAGCTTGTTTCTTGTTAGACTAACTTAATCTTCTTTGACTATGTGATCAAAGATTAGGTTACAACAAAATAATAAGTTCTACACACTCATTTGCTAACTGCATAAATACTACTTTTATTTCTGCAAAACATCTGCTTTCTTAATAAATACATAAATACTTTGCCGTATACGTATAACTTATGTAAAGTACCTCAAGTTGAAAGTATCATCATAACTAGGTATAAAAAATAAACAAGAACATCTGTCAAGTCAGAATTCAATAAAATCGTGATTCCACTTCAAAGCTATGTTCATATGATGAACAAAGCCGGATGAGGCTACTGAAGATTAATCAGTTTCCCAGTAAAGTTCACCAAAAATTAATCAATGACAAGTTGTTTTAATGTAGACAGCACTTCTTGTTCTTGATGACGTTTACTGGAGAACTGCTTTTACTGAACGTCGATCATGACACACATTTTCGTTGAGAACTCAAGAAATCAAACAGAACCAAAACGGATTTCCACACGTCTTTCAGAAATTCAGAATTAAATAAAGTTGTTCAAAGTGATGGAAACTATAATATGTAGAACTTGGGAATTGACCAACTATAAACACAGTTGTAGGTAGGAGGTAAGTTTGTAAAACAATATACCTGTATAATTATTCTATTTTAGTTTTTTAAAGAATATTATGTTGTTTAAACATTATATGCATCACAAGGTTTTAACAAAAAATGTAATTTTTGATAATTTTAGGCCTATGCAACATAAAAAAGTAAAGGACAATCCGGTAACGTGACAGATGCACACGTGGTAGTTTTGTAAACCTTTAATTGTCCTTGGCATTTTTTTCAACATTGGGAGACCCTTAAAAATTTACTTTAGAAATATGATAGGCTTGCACAGAAAATCATTAAATTTGGCTTGTTCGACATGCAACACCTTACCATACTTTCAAAATGCTTTCAATAGAGCAGTGACATTTGCCGCCATATTGGCACCAGTATGGGTTTTGAAGGGCATAACTGCAAGGTGCACTACATAAAAATGGAGGGAAAAACAACGGAAGAGCGGATTTCTTAGGCTTAAAATAACGTTGTTTTCTCCAACAACAAAAATCGCACGTTTTAGGTCTAAGAAAACACTCTTCACAGCATTGGCTTCAGTATGACGCCCTTCTGTTTCTCTCTGCAGTGCCCCTTGCAGGTAACCCATTAAGGCTCCAGCATAGAGTTATATACAATATTACTACGTCGTGTCACTGCCCTACAGTCTGGATCTAAAAAACACACGCTGCTGGGCACACAATAGGCATAAATGTAAAGTTTCTCTTCTGTGTAAGGTGTTATAAGCATAGTACTACACTGTGAATAATGAAATTTATTTGCATTGCCTATTCTATGCATTGTTATAAATATAACATTATTCTATTTACATGCCATTATAAATACAACATTATTATACCAATGTACAACATATTATTACTGATGGGAACATTCGTCGGGAATAGAGACCGTTCTACGGAAGTGAACTGGGCGATCTCTGACGTCATGGATGGCACGATTGTCGTCCAGTTGTCTGAGAAATTGGGCAGTCTTGGAGTCATGTTTGTCCAAACAGGTGAAGTCTACAGCCTTTTGGGATTCCGACCTGGCGTGGCAACCTGAACTGCAACGTTGGACTGGGCGCTTGGATACACATACTTTGTCGTCTACGTCAGCACGAAGAGTCTTCTCGTAGTAGCAACTGCCTCTGCCTCTGAGAACTGTTGGGTGTGAAATAGGAATAGTTAGTTATGAGCACAGCTGAAGTTCCGTAGGTATAAAAAAATAAACAAAAACAGAACATCTGTCAAGTCAGAATTCAATAAAACCGTGATTCCGCTTTAAGGCTATGTTCATATAATGATTAAACACGGATGAGGCTACTGAAGATTAACCAGTTTTCCAGTATTGTTCACCAAAAATTAATCAATGATAATTTGATTTAATGTAGACAGCATATCTTGTTGTTGATGATGTTTACTTGAGAATTGCTTTTATTGAACGTCGATCATGACACACATTTTCTTTGAGAACTCGAGAAATCAAACAGAACCAAAACGGATTTCCAGAAGTCGTCTAGACATTCAGAGTTAAAGGAATGTTTCCTAAGTGATGGAAACTACATGCAGAACTTGGGAATTGACAAACTGTAAACAAAGTTTAATGGTTAACATTTTCGTTTTACCTTTAAACTATACGAATAAGTAGAATTAATTCGGTGAATACTTTGGTCGGTTGATATCATTCCTTTGAAGAGCCCACTATGTTCAATTTAAAGGTTCCTTTTATATTTTATTTTTTTTTGTTTTTGTTTTTACGTTTTTTATTACTGATCTTGGAGCTGACAACCCGAATAATAAAATAACAAGACAGAGCAATGGGTACAAGTGCACAATCCAATTTTCTTAGTACTAAAGCTGCAGTGTCATGCGTTCACTGTTGAAAGATGACTATTGTTCTCACTGGTGATTATTAGGTCAATTCAATTGTTTATATTCCATTATGTTAGTTTCACAGGTAAAGAAACCGATTAAAACATACAATGCCAAAATTTAAAGTACTTAAAAATTCTGAAAGACTGATCGTTCTATCTTAGTGGTTTGAGGGAAGGTGTATCTGTAGTAATTATCAAATGCGTTATGTGAAGTGAGCTATATCAAAATGACCCTTTGTTTCCGTCATTACGCTGAAGCACTCTTTATTAGGGAACTGAACAATTATAGTTCTTTTTACTTGTGTCACTCATTGTTTGCGGTGGCATGCATTATCTATGGACGTATATAAGTTACTAACAAAAACGTCAAGTGTGCCTTAAAAAAGGGGGTTATATGATTGAAATTACACTTTACTTGTTAAAATGTACACGGATAAAATTTGGTTGATTTTTAATTGAATTAATCAAATGTTCAATTGAGAACATTGCATCTGTTTAAGTGCTGTTGTGCTTTACGTTTGAAATATATGATAGGTTGATTATTTCAGTTAAAAATCATCCAAATTTTATCCGTGTACATTTTAACAAGTAAAGTGAAACTTCAATCATATAACCCTCTTTTTTACGGCACACTTGAAGTTTTTGTTAGTAATCCGTCTACCTTTTGTACGACTATGGCGTCATGCTACAAAGGTTTATGTATGCATTGTTTATGCATGCATTGTTGCTGGTCACTTTGAAACAATTCAAAGTAGTGTTGTAATTTTTTACTTGGGGCGTTCGACAATAGGTCATGGCCTCAATAAAATCATGGAAAGGAAAGGAAACAATTCAGCTCAGCTCTGAAAGCCTGCATTTACGAAATAAATACGCCATCCTATCGTTTCTAGCTGCATGACATTAACAGCGTAGCTTAGTTTGGTTTAAATCTATATGCGTTTAGCTGAAACACGGATTCTTTCTTTCATTCATTCATTTATTTTCAGAAGCCATGGTCCCGAACCGTAATTGTGGCATGTAAAAGAACCTAGGATTTCCGATAGGATTTACCTAGCAAAATTGACCCTCTCTCCTTCTGGCGCCATGGCTAACGCTGGGTGCGCGTCAAAAAGCTACGGTCCCGAACCGTACTCTCCTATGTACAAATGCTACTACTCAACTTAAAATTATCTTAAACTATCTCAAAACCAACAAGACCAATTATTCAACAATCTTCTTCTTTATTCTTTCTTACGAATAATTTATTAGAGGCCATGGCCCGTAGCCGCACGCCCCTCATAACTACAACTAAATACAACACCATAATAATAACATCAGGACCAACCCACTGAGACTAACGCAAGCTGGATAATCACTGCAAAACTGAATACTGCATCAGGTACTGGTACTAGATCAGTTTGGATACTGCAAAACGTGCAGAACTCTACACTTCTTTCATTTTACCGTTCAACAATGAACTTTTTAGCAAAGACATAACACGTGCATGAAGAATCGCAAATAATGCATGCTGAATAACATGGAATGTAAAATTTAGTATATCAGTTGAAGACTTTATATTTGGAAGTAATAGCTAATAGTAAAACATTTGCCCACACAACACCACAATCATTATTATATCCCATAAAGGTTCAATTCGCCTTACACAGATTATCATTGAACATTCATTTGGTGTGAAGCAATATTCTTCTAATTTAGTTCACATAATCAGCCAAAATTGGACATTAGCATGGCCACGGTTTCATTTTAATCATTAGGGTGACAGCTCACACTGCCAAATTCTCCATTGAAAGCACATTGTATAGGATTTCACATACACATTTTTGCTCATATTAAGTTGAAATCACTTGCCTGAAACCGGATTTCTGAATTGGAACCAATATCGTAAATCCTCTATTTGTAGCCCGGGCTACTAGTAAAAAATTAAGCCGTTTTGACCTGGCTACAATTAGGGACCCGGCATCAACTGGAGACTAGCTACTACAAATTTAGAAAGGAAATTTGCGGGATCAATGCATGTAGAACTTGTGTCTGACATTAAAAATGGCAAATAATATCACATGAATGCTTTTACCATTATGCTTTAATAAACCTAAACATGGAAGCAACCGTTAATAAATAAGAAGTTATCAAAATCAAGCCATTTTGACCCGGCTACAACTGGAGACCCAGCTACAATTAGAGACCGGCTACTACTAATTCAAGAATGGGAAAACACTTGGCTACAATTAGAGACCGGCTACTACTAATTCAAGAATGGGAA
>JAHWFP010161674.1:0-14074 GCA_023313725.1 Lithobius niger | reverse complement strand
GTCAACCGGATAATTTTTTTGGAAATTGCCGTCAACACAGAATGTGCTTCACGGCCGTCAATCGCGTTGTTGTTTTCAAGGTTGGTGTTGATTATAAATTAATTTTAACTTTGAATTATGTTAGATATTGGAAGGAGGACAATTTAATAAACTAAATTTGTGAATAAATGAGAATAAAAGCACTGTTTTTGTTAGACTGAATCCAGATCATGCACGTTAATGATCGATGGTTTTCAAAGGTTTCCGTGATTACAAAGGCTCCCGTGAATCGTGTTGGATAAAGTTGATTTTATTAAATGTGTGAAGCTTTTATTTAATTTTGACACAGAAAAACCAAGATTTAAGTGGATGAAACGTTGATTTTGTTAAAACTGAATAAGATTTTTGTTAAATTTGCCACTGAAATCGATTATTTTTAAAGGGTGGGCGTCAACAACAGTTTATTACGATTTTTGACATTCAAGCATTTTAGGGGGCTGGGCGTTAGCTTTAACTGGGCGTTTAATACGCGATTTACGGTAATATTGTTTTGGAATAACTGTTTAATGGGCTGAAAAGCCAAAAAAAAAAAAGTCTTCAGAAATTTTCGAACCAAAATCTACCGTACTGTACAGGGTGTCCACAAATAATTTACCCCATAAAATAAAATAATAAAAAAAAAGCGAAAACAGATATTAAAAACTGTATTTGTGCCAACTGTTTATTAATTCAAAAAGTCCAAAATACCAGGTAGGGTTGGTTGATTTTGGTTTCTATTGCCCTTACGAAAACGTACATTACCGAAGATTTAGCATTACCTTCTCTTAGCACTGTGTGATCTAGAGATTGAATTTCAATGTCCATCGGTGCTGCTACCCACTGCGCATACAGTGCTAAGAGAAGGTAATGGTAAATATTGGGTAATGGGTGTTTTCATGGCATATAAAAAGTTTTTTTCTAATTGCCGGCACAAAATATCTACTACCTGTAAATTTTTGCGTTCAGTTCCTGTAATGCTTTTCTCTCTCGAGGCTTTTTCTCTGTCCAGATCTGGCCAGCTTCGCAACCCAACTGCGCATGTGCGCAGCCCTCCTGTAAAAGCTTTCGGCCCTGGCCGGCCGCCATCTCTTTTCCTCAAGCTCCCATTCAAGACATTCCCTTTCTCTCTCTCTGCAGCTTCAATCGACCCTTCGCCTACATGACCCTTCGTTCGAAGACCCTTCACCCCCGAAGGACGACTTTGTACCATACGAAGCCTTTGCTCGATGACCCTTTGCCCCAAAGGACGACTCTAAGCCATATGAAGCCTTTGTTTGAAGACCCATCGCTCGACCGAAGATCCTTCGCCGAGCACCCTGCGCTTTTGGGACCTTCGCTCGACACATCATGGCTCGCCCTTACCCTGAAAGACAGTTTTTCGCCTGGCAGTCATCCTTCGCCTGGCCGACATCCTTCACCTGGCAATCTTCTTTGTCCGTAACACCGAACAACACTTCACAACAGTGAAGTTTAGCCGTTTGATTGTGAACAACAGAATCACAACACTAGTAAGACGACCATGACGTTACAGCTCATTATCTGCCGCTCAAAACTTGTATCACCATGCGCCTACATCCTTCGCTTCTAGTAGGGCCACATCCTTCATTCCTTCGCTGTTCATTTTATCCTTCACTGCCTGCTCCTCATCAACCTTCGTTCGCAGCCCGACTAGCTGCTGATCCTTCGTGAACGAACCTTCGCAAGAAGATCCTGCTGTCCTTCGCTGGATGATCCGTACGCCAAGTCAGGAAGTGGCCCGTGACCTGTGATCCGAACGTGACCCGACACGCCGAAACATCGGAAGTCCCAAAGGCTCAAGGTGTCCAGAAAAACACCTTAAGGTATCTTTAAAGACCGGAATTTTTTTTAGGACCTCCTTCTCACTCATTTGGCCTCAAAAGAACCAAAGTTTTCACAACAGGAGGTTTTCACGTTTCAAGGTACCATCCTGGACACAGCCGGGTAATCCACGGCATGTCCTCCGTCGGCTCCTGCTATCCCTTCAACCATCACTCTTCGCCAACTTGCTACATTGCCGAGTGTCGTCGCCAGTTTTCCGGAGCGCCTACCGTCGCTGTCACCGACCATCTTAGTTTGCTGGTGTCTCTCGCCTATGATTGCTCGTCCTTCGCTGCCTTTTGTCCCTCACTGATGTTTTCGCAGCTCAGCCAACCCACCAGCTGCGAATCGCTGTTCTACCAACCCCAGTTCGTCACGGCCCATTGCACCTCGCCGAGTTGTGTCGCTACCACCACTGTATCACTCGTCTCCTGACATCACTGGCTGCCGCTAGCCCTCGTTCATTGAAGCTCAATAACCTTCACCAACCTTCGTTGCAGTTCTTTCGAATTTGCATCCTTCTTGACCTACCACACCTCTCAGCCTGGATCACAGCTCTTGACTCTGCCTGTGGTCCCTCACTGACCACCACAGCTCCTTCGCTGTCTGCTGTCTCTCGCCAGCCATCATCGCAGCTCCTTCGTCCTTCGCTGCGTACTGTCCCTCACCAGCCATCATCGCAGGTCGTTCGGACCTTCACTGTCTGCTGACCCTCGCCGGCCATCATCGCAGCTTCTTCGGACTTCGTCCTTCGCTTCCTGCTTTCCCTCGTTGACTATCATGGCAGCTCCTTCGGACCTTCGTCTTTTGCTGTTCCTGTTTCTGTGCGCATCATCATGGCTCCAAAACGTTGTGGTGGTTTATCGAGCTCATCCAACTAAATTTGGGGTTGGGACATGTCTAAGGTTAGGAAACCGGACAAGTGCAAATGTCCAGCCATTGTTGCAAGTCACAAAAGGTACGACCCACATGCCACTAGCCAAAGCCATCGGAAATGCCATTTTGACCTTGATCGGTGCGCAATTTGTTTATCCATTTCACTAAAAGACTAGCCATTAATCTACCAAAAAAATGAGGCTACCAAACTTTGCTCCACGCAGATTCAGAACAGGAAGAAGAAAATTCAGCAACAATGTCAAGTGACTGTTCCAACAGGTGCAACATCTTCCCTACTTCCAGCGAATCAACCTCCTTCCTCGGCATCATTGTGTTCAACCTGTTCGTCGTTCAGATTTTCGTCTGCCCTCTCTCCATCTAAACCTTTGGAAATTCCTCCGGCACCCACCAACATGTCTCCACCGATTGCGGATTCCTCCTTTTCCACTTCGGCAGCAGTTCCAACCTTGGCTGCTTCTCGTCATCAATTTCGGTACCACCTCCTCAGGCGCTCAGGCAAGTACTACGATCACTTTTTCCAACCTTCGTGACCCATTAACGAACATTCATCAACGCGCTGAATCTTCTTTTGGCCTGGACTCGGGCTCTCCTTGCAAATTAATTTCCTATCCTGTTTTTTCCGACAAAAAGTGCTACGTTCCATTCTGAAACACAAGTTACAACTCTCATCCAAACGTCTGAAACACTTGAAACGAAATGCTTCACCAATCGCTAAACGCTTTCACGTACAATCAGCTCAACTTGCTAATGCAAAAAAGGTAATTGATGCCATGAAACTGAACATTGAAGATCTTACGGCCTGCAACAATAAGCTTCGTCACAGACTATATTTAGCGGACTCTCACAAGATAAAGATGTCCCTACTCCCTCGATCTGGTGCAACCGGCAGAAAACCCTAAATTCCAGCTTCATCGCCCGCGATCTCCAATTCAAAAACCTCATCCGAAACCTACAAAAACTTCCACAGCGACACAGACTTTCCAAACTGTTCCAATTGGCTCCTTTCAGGAAGATCCCTCTCTCCCTGTTATTCCTGCCCGATCTAAAACTTCGCACGGGAAAAACAGAGTGAACCCAATCTTAAACTTCACCAGGATAACCCACACTGAAATTGAAAAAGACTGGATCAAGGCCAACCTTGCCATGTCACCAAATAAGTTTGTTGCTCGTCAAATTTAGCAATTTGACAGTGCCATTAATTTCTTGCCTTGCAAAGCGGAAATGAAAAAGCGGTCTTTGGGTAGAACCTGAAAGCTTCCTTGCCTGAAATGCCACTCCAGAGCCAATGGCTATTCCTTTTCTTTTACATCCAGATCATAAGAAAATGTCCTCCCTCCTTTTTATTTTCTACTTTGATCTCCATCAAACTTTGGGATTGAACGGGTGCTCCCATGTTAGTCGGGAGATTTTTTCACAGCTAGTGTCTGGCCTACCTGACTGTTTTGTGACCACCAGTTCCGATGAACTCTTGTCGTTAAAGGGCAATTACATCCATTTTGACATGCATGTTTGACTTTTGGATCACTTACACAATAACTAAACACAAGAATTGCGGTAAGAATACGTTACTTACGTCCGATGTAACAATTTAATTACTGCATCACCAAAACACGACACGGAGATCGCCATTGTTTTGCTGGAACGCCCAGAAATTAATGCCGACAGATGTCACTTTTCGATTTCGACTCGCAGCCGATTCAGATAGCTGTATTGACTGAGGAGCTCAAGCGTCTGACGGCCTTAGCTGGCCGGCAGTGTAGTGGCCAGCTAAGGCCGTCAGACGCTGGAGCCCCTCACAGTCAATATAGCTATATCAATCGGCTGCGAGTCGAAATCGAAGAGATCCGTCTGTCGGCATTAATTTCTGCGTGTTCCAGCAAAACAATGGCGACCTCCGTGTAGTGTTTTGGTGATGCAGTAATTAAATTGTTATATCGGACGTATGTAACGTATTCTTACCTCAATTCTTGTGTTTAGTTATTGTGTAATTGATCCAAAAGTCAAACATGCATGTAAATATAGATGTAATTGCCCTTTAATTTCATTTTTTTTCCTATACGTATAAATAAATAAATAAAATAAATACTTGCGGCACACATTTTCGACCTTCACTAGAACAATTGAACTGTTTCTGCCATCTGCAAATCTCGGATCACTCTGCTTCAAATCCATCTACCATGGCAATTTTCACTCAATCGATCTCCCATGTCGTCCTCCATTCATGTTGTTCATTACCGGGGAAACCTATTCCGCAACATAGAGCTCAAGATCACTTTTTTTACCCACTACACCATTTTCAATAAGCAAGCTCCCAATCACCCCATAAGGTGACTTTTTCCTCCTCTTGTTTTCTTTCTTCAATTTAAACTTACTTAACTTTCAAACCGTCTCGGTCTGGTGATGGTATGTTACTTCCCACTGCGTTTAGACTTTGCGCATAGAAATCTGCTGAGACCTGCTTTCACCGAGAATCCAGTTCGCACTCTTGGAAACCCGTCATATTGTGCCCGCCACCATATATTGACAAGGTCTACAGTAAACGCAGGAATTTACAGGTAGTGAATATTTTCGTGCCAGCAATTAGAAAGCCCAATTTTTCCGGGGTCAAAATTGGTTTCTGTTGCTTTATCGAAAAATATACACTACCTGTACCCACCCAACCTCCCATCCTGAGTCACCACCATGACATATCAAGAGAAAAAGAGATGGCTAAAGCCGTAATACCATTTTGGAGGGTCTGCGCTGTGCTTGCGTATGCGCAGATGGGTTGCGAGACTGGGCGGATCTAAGGAGTTTTAATTCCTCCAGGGTAACAGCATTACAGGAACTGAATGCAAAAATTTACAGGTAGTTTGTATTTTCGACAAGGCAATAGAAACCAATTTTGACCCTGGAAAAATTGGCTTTTTACGTAAAATTTAAAAAGCTTCATTCCCGATGCGGCTGCGAGGCTTCACAAAGCTCAAAACATTTTGCTCCAAACCCAACAAAGACCGTGATTATGCATGTATAAGACAGAAATTATGAATTATGGAATGTTTTTAAGATAAACAGGGTTTTCACGTGGTGGCAACCTGCCGAATATATGCGTGATTACGACAAAATTGATGAATTGTGGGATATGTATCTCATGAATCTCATTCAGGCGAGCACTGGAAATTTGCTGGTGCTATTGTTGGCGTTACCGGTGCAAGGCAGATTATGATGATGATTCTATGGGCTTCCCTTTTGAGGCAGAGTGTAGGCCGAAGCCGCACCTTTCACCCTCCTATTCCACCGCCCCAAGAGCACCCTCTTACCCCATCCCACTCCTCTCCCCTCATCCCTCCACCCAAGGAGCCATCTTACAGCCTCCTGCTCTTCCTCCCCCTCCCCACTCATCTCGTCCCCTGAGGTTCTCCAAACCCCTGTAGCCAATCAACACATGCTCCGTCATCTCTTTCACCTTCCCACAGGTCGTACCCCCATCCTCCCCACCAGCCCTCCACGCCAAAGCCCTGGTATTCAGTGAGTCGCCCCTCGCCCTAAACAACACTCCCCCATTTCCTCCCGTTATCAGTCCTCCCACCCCATCCTCATTTTCTCCGCTCGATAGCTCGCCGTCGTCGACTTCCTTCCCATACCTCGAGTCCACCTCCACATCTTTAATCCCCTTCCTCCATTCTCTCTCCCCCCCCCCTCCTCACCCAAACAAACTTCCTTGCCACCCTCTTTGTCGCGTCAACCCACTTTGTACTGCACCACTCAGTCACATACTTGTGCACAGTACGCACAGTGGAACCCTCCTATCAAAGCCAATCTTTGCCATCGCCTCCCTCAAATCAAAACATGATCAGCCCATTTTCCCGGTCACCACCTTTCCAGCTGTAAACTGATTAGCTCCCAATGCCCCCCTTCCCCACCCCCCCCCCCCACCCACCAAACATCACTCCCGGCACAGCCGCCTCCTTCCAGAGCACCCGAGCAATCTCATACCTGTTATATCCCAAAACAGCAACTTTCTTAATCATGCTCTCGACCCTTCCCGCTTTACACTTCACCTTCTTTCCCATCATCTCCAGATGGTTTGGCTTCACACACAACTTCATAATACTCACACTCCTTCACCCTCCTCACCAGCACCTTCCTCACATTCAAGGCCTCCTCCCCCTCCTTACCCCACTGGTCTTTTCCCCACCTTCCGAAAACCATGTAACCCGATTTCTCACCTCTAAACTCCATCGTCCTTTCCACTCCCCACATACTTCCAACACCTACCCAAGCTCCTCCTCCTCTTCCAGCACCCTAATATCATCCGCAATAGTCAACACCGGAACTCCTCCTCCCCCTCCCTTTCCCTATCGAAACCCCTATCCGACTCATCAGCCTTTTCTCCAGCCTTCTCAGAAAAAATAACAAATAACAATGAGGACAGCGGGCACCCTGCCTTAACTCCATTTTACTAACAACACAGTCAGACTACACCACTTCCTATGAGGCTGCATACTTTTCCCCGTCATAAGTCCTCTGGAGAAGACTGAAAAATCCCTCCTCCACTCCCAAAATCCGAAGCTTCCTCTACAGCATCCCCCATCTAACCCTATCATATGCCTTGGCAATATCCAAAAATGTCATCCACAAGCTTCTCCCTTCCTTCCTCGCAACCTCAATCGCCTGCGTCACCACAAAAACATTGTTCCCAAGTGTCCACCACTTTCTAAACCCATTCTGTACCTATCCCAGCTCCCCTCTCCACTCAAGATCTGTACACAATCTACTCTTAAGTATTCGCCTGAACATCTTATAAACTGCACTCGTAATAGCCACCAGCCTAAAGTTCTCAATCCTACCCGTATCCTTACCCTTCTCTTTATATACGAAGTGAAGCCTCACCTTCTTCCAGATCTCCGGAACCACTCCCCCTTGCAGGATCGCATTCATTTCCTTAATCAACCACCTTGTACCCTTGTAAGGCTGGTCAGCATGCTATGTGTCCGGCATTAGTCCGTACCATAGGGACCGGGAACCGAACGGGATTGGTATTTGAGGAAAATGTATGCGGGAAAATTAATACTTTACTCAGCTGCCTGTTAATTTTTAAAAAGAGAGGAAGAGTAACAAAGCTTAACGATTGAATTGCGTGATCTTGCATGGCACACTAAGGGTTTCTCCAGTGCTGCCACTTACAGGGAATTTTTCCCTTTTTAGGGGAAAAATGCGCTTCGAAGGGAAAAAAAATATTAAACAGGAAAAAAGGGAAAAACGTGAAAATTCTGTTTTATTTGTAAGTTGCAACTTTCCCTAGTAACTCACGATCTTCTCTCCATCCAGACCCATCATTTCGAAAATTCTACTCCCAACAAACGAGTGTTATTTTTAACCCTTACCCAACACCAATTTACATTTTGGTTAGTTTTTATTTCTCGTCTGTAGCTGGTTTATTAAGGCTAAAATCATGAAGATTGTGGGAGGACTAATTTTTCCAGAGCCAACCGTTTACATCACTTCTGGCAGGAAAGGCAGGAGGACAAGTTCTAATAAAATAAGTAGTTGTTTGAATTTTATTTTCAATTTGCGTCAATAGGTAGCGCTCCTGTGCCATTACAGGCTCATATTTTTTTTAAATTAGAAATGTTAAAAATTATCAGTGTAATGAAGGAAATTAAATGAGGGAAGTAAAAAAGGGAATTTTTTTTGCAAAGGGAAAAAGAAAGGGAAATTTTGTCTTTACTCGAGGAAATTCTGTACGTGAGAAGTCGAAGCACTGGATTTCTCCCACATACACTTTGTTCAGATACCAATTCCCTTCGGTTCTTAACTTCTCAGGCCGTACGATACTGGACCATGGAGGAAAGATACTGGACGGGTCCTGACTACGCCTAAAGCTGACCAGCCCTGGAGAAGAGCGAGGAATGCAGCTACTATCTTAGTTGGCCTTGTACCGACGCCCGTGCAGAAGCATATAACTTTTTTTTTAAAAGGACCTTCCCGATCCCAAGAAAATTATGATTTTCAATTTTCCGTATTTTTCCAAATTTCCTGCCTCGCTCGCTGAGGCTAATTACATAACATCAGAAACCCGCACGCAAAAACTTGCCCAGGCAACCGAAATCTGGCCGTCCAAAAAACGTGATCCAATGGACGACTCTGATTCGAAGGGTCCGTGTAAAAAAAGTTATTTGCGGACGGCTGCTGGCGAAGCTCAAAGCTGACCGGCCTGGAGAGGAGCGAGGTACGCAGCTAGTGTCACAGTTGGCCTTATACTTGCGCCCTTGCCGGAAACAATTAATTTTGCCGGAAAGAATGCTTAGCGCGAAAGTTTGGAATGAATTGTTTTTAGCGACCACGTGTTCGTCCCTTGCTGGTTTGCACAAGAAGAAATTTTTGCAGGTGTTATCTCCATCTGTCCAAAGGAAAGGTCGAGAATGGCGACTGATCTACAATTGAAAGTTAGGGCTTTTATAGACAATCATATTTGGGGTAAATTTATCGTTTCTATTGAAAAAAAAAACACGGGTGAAAGTTCTGTTTACATGAACAAGGAATGTTTGCTTGCTATTCGGAAGTTTGTGGGTTACCACAATTGCTATTATGTCGATGTCATCAACGAACTTTTGAATACCAATTTTCCTAGAAGCGGGCCGTGCGAAATCAACTTCAGTAGCCGATCTTCAAAAGTGTATAAAGCTATTCAGAAGCTAGGTGGTCGAGGCAGGGCTGTTTTTAAGAAAGATATAATTTCCATTTCTGTCCGTGACACAGATAATACAGCGACTGTTGTTCTCTAATCTGTGTTCCCCTAAGAAAATGGCTGCCTTTCCTGCCACCATGACCAAACCACCTGTATCCCAGGTGGTCAACAAGTTTGTGACATGGGACGCACACAAGTTGTAAGAAAAGTACCGTACGTTCGAATATTATATATATACCAGCAAAAAAATGACCGGTAAAAAAATGTGTGTCTTCTAAATCTAACATTAACAAAGCAAAGTGATTAAACAAAGCTGAAAGCTGACGACTCAACATGAGATAAATAAATACAGATGCAAACCTATTTACGTTGCCCTTTTGGACTTAAATGTCACACTGCCTTAACGGGGAATCGAACCCACAACCTTTGAAACCAAAGGCAGAGGTCTTACCGCTGAGCTATACTGACACGGCCTTTTTTTGCTGCACCACACACCAAGTGAACGATAATAGGCCATATCAGTATGGCTCAAGCGAGAGGACCTCTGCCTTTGGTTTCAAAGGTCGTGGGTTCGATTCTCCGTTCATGCAAACTGACATATAAGTCCAAAAGGCTACATAAATGGGTGCGCATCTGTATTTATTTAAAGCAAAATGAAGTGCTAAATAAAGAAAAATTTTCCAAAATGACAAAAATTGTAGACAAGTTGGGCCTTGCACCTCAGTCTGAGGTCAATTTTTTTTTTGAAAATAATGGGGGGAAAATAGCAGACCTATCTCACAACAAGACGCTGCGGACAGTTGCATGTTTGAATTAAAACCAGTGAAAATGGTTGTCATGGACCAAAAAAGTAGACATGTTTTAGACTTTAAAAGCAGCTCAGTTATTTCAGCATTAGAAAAGAATACAAAGGAGGGAAGAAATTTGCGGATATTATTCGTAGTGACCTCCATAATACACACACATAAGTGTTTCATACACACTGGATCTAAACACGTTACCGTGATATGGCAAGTTGGACTTCCTGCACTGCCAGGTATCTCAGTAGCCACAATCTTACTGACGGAAAAACTGCCAAGGACCAATGAAAAACAGGTAACCAAAAATATATTCAGCATTTGTACTGTGTAACAACCTTCAGGAATGTGAATTGTGTGGCAATTGCCATGTAGAAAGGGTTCTAGCAGGTGTGCTACTACTTAATGTTTAAACATTGTTTGCATTAATTTAACTCTCCAATCAGGTAAAGAGACTAGCAACAATATTGTACATTTAGCTGGATAGCCCGTGTTATTCTGCACGCAATAACGCAAACCGCTCGTTTCTAGCTATTACGATTCCCGAGATTAATTTCAGCATCTGGGTTTGTTTATCAGTCGCCGTTTTAGCAGTCTGCTAAAAAATTAAGTCATCAACTGCCGAATTTCCCTTGACAATTGGCGAGTGGCGACTGACATTGGTGAAGGTTGCTGTGACGTTTGCTTGATTACGAAAGAAGTTCACATAGTTGTAGACTTTTAGTATGTAATGAACAAGGCTCTTTAAAGTTCAGGAGTCAGGACCAAAACATGCACAATTTCAGAAAAAGAATACCCTAGCCCCCCCCAGTATTTTCCTTTTTCTGAAATTATGCATGTTTTGGTCCTGAACTTTAAAAAGTGAGGTGGATTTTCAGAGTAAAACCCTCTACCGAATTTTCAATGAACAAGGCCAACTGTAATACGCTTTTGATAAGGCTGGAATTAGTTAAGCTTTTACACTTTCGCGGAATGCTTCAGAATTTTAACTTGCCACCATTGAAAGCTTTTACTGCTTTAGCTGCTTGTAACTTTGCAGAGTTGCCGATTGTTTTGCCGTACCTTATCCAAATTGGCAAAACTGGGCAAATGACCCCATAAGCAACAAAATGCTTCAGACTATTCTATTCGGTAGATTAAAAGCCCGTAATAAAAACCAAAAGTCATTTTTAAATATTTCCTTCTGGATAAAACCGGTAATAAAAACCAATATTAAAAAAAATTGTCCCCCTTATGAGAAGTTAAATATTGTTGCTTACTTAGTTACTTTTGATTTGTTGCGATGGTGTTGAGGGCCGCATTAAGCCTAGATTTAAGCTGGGTGTTCTATTTTTACAGTACCTCCTTTCTCAGGTTGCACCACCCAAAAAAAAAAGTTTGCGCCTACATGTGAATTCATTTCCAAATTTGAAATATATAATCAAAAAATATTGTGTCGGAAAAATTGTTAACTCAATTTCACGAAATTACCTCTCAGAATCAATGCCTTTGGTATGGCTCTAAGCTCTTTCAACAATTGTATTTTTTACTACATGGCTCTTACCTCGTAACGACCAGGTTGCTTGGAAGTGGAGACTTGCACACGAATGCTTTCTTTTACAAAGCTGCAAGTGCTTCTTGGTAACTATTCAAAGGTATATTTTTTATGAAGATTGGAAATTTGCGACATATCTCCTAGGGATGGGCGATAATGACATTTCGACTACGCAATTATTGCAGCACCTTCATACGCGATATTTGTGATTATTGCGATATTTCTCAACATTTAAGCCAAGCTGTCTTAATTTGAGTATTTGGTCATAACAGTTCTATTCCTGCAGTAAGCCTACTTACTTAACATGCTTAGGCCTAAATGCACATACATAATAGGCCTAGTTATTGTCATGTTAATACAAAATTATGAAAAAAATTTATTCTTATTTATTCAAAATAATTAAGTACTTTCAAATGTCTTAAGTATTTGAAATACTATACAAGCCGCACTCGCCAGACAAGCCATACCCACAAAAAAAAAAGACATTACCTAAAAAAAACAGTGCACGCAATCCGAACATTCTCTGCACAGTAAAGTGTGTGAATTAAGATGTGAAAATGTTGATTAATTAATCAACAGAAAGCACTTTATGCTGTAACATTAGTCCTGCTAAAATCAGCAGTGAGTAGCAATTTTTCTTATCCATTTGGAGGCCATGTTTGTTTAAAAATAGATTAGATGGTTTATTAGAAATAACTTCCGAACGCTTGCAACTAGAGACTTTTGGCTTGCACCACTGGAAAGCTGGCGAAATTACGATTAAAATGGTTATTTAAACGTCAAAATCGGTCAATATTTAGCGAAATTGTCGACAACGGTGGGAAACAGCCGAAATAAACTCTGTGAAGATCGCGAAACACGAAAATCATTGCGATAACACTATCGCGATAATATCGCAATATCGCCCATCCCTAATCTCCCATGTCACCTTCCTCCCTCCCTCGCAGAGTCATTTTCAGTCGTATATGTCATAGGGCCTAGCCATAGGTCTCAAAGATGTGTTCTGCTTGGGCCTTGATTATCCAAATTTGGCTCTGACCGTTCTTTTTCATTACATGTTTGCTTGTATGAAGATAGTCCATGCATTCAATGAGGTCATTTACTTTCTTTAAGGTTTCTGACAACTTTGCCCGATGGCAAATCCTGACTTATTCTATTTTTATTTAGGCTATTTGAGTAAATTTCTGGGTCTTTTCGGTAGGCTAACTTGAATGAAACTAGAAAGATCATTGTTGCTATGGCATTTGCAATCGGGTTTGAGTGAATATAGGCTAGCCTAATTAGTATTAGAAAGGAGCCGTGAAGGAGTTTTAAGAAATATTTTGAGGGGTGTTAATGACATTTGGAGTTAGTTGCAATTAATATTAAATGTGGACTTGCACCTATTGATTTATATTTGCAGAAAGAAGTTGGAAGGAAAATGGGAAAATAACTTGCCTCTTCGTGTAAAAATCGAGGTGGATGGTGCCAAAATGAGTAATACCACTAGCTGGATAACTTTTATCATCGTTGTTAGTGGGAGTTGGTGTCCCCAATCTCCCGTAGGTAGGTATATTGCACGTTTACATTTAGTAAATTAAAAAAAGATGAAAATGATTTTGTTTAAAGGGATATAAATCCTTCCGGTATATCGTGCGACCCGTTGAAAATAGCATTTGCAACTTATACACTGGTTAGAGTTAATGTCGCAAAATCACCTCGCACGCAAGAAAAAATTAAAGGAAGTTAACATGTTGGCAACATTTACATTACATTTGAATTAATGTTGCAAAATTGAGTCGTACAGGAAAGCAATTTTGCTGAAAGAATATAGACCGACATAAATCTCGTCTGTCATCTCTCGCTGCTCATCACAGCCAACTAAAGATGCTCTCTCTTCTTTTGTCACACCTCACATTAGTTGCTCTCTCGTCTTTCATGACTGAAGACCCCTCGCTCGTCCTTCACCGCTCGTCTGTTGTCACAACCCGCCTGATGAGGCACTCTCGTCTTTCATTGTTCTCGCCCACGGCATGACTTCCGTCTGCTGTTCTCACCTGATCATAACCAGCTTTTGGCGCCTGCCTCCGTGCGATTGCCGCCCATCGTTGCCTTCAGACCTCCTTTGAATCACCAACCGTTTGCGACTGCTTGTCCCGCTTCTTTGCTGCCCCTCTCTGACCGTAATTGCAGCTCTTCCAAGCCACCGACCTTCATTCACATTTACCATCAACCTACTCATCACTTGACGTGATTTCGACGCACTTTTTCGGCGACACATATTCCAATTGTGCTCTGCCGCCCTTCACCGGACTTCACTGACTGTCGTCACCTCTCGTC
>JAHWFP010161673.1:52394-73916 GCA_023313725.1 Lithobius niger | reverse complement strand
AAAGCATTAGCAGAGGTATTAGTAGCCGCAACTACCGCCAGAGCTCCGCGTAGGACGGGAAGAAGTAAGACGGTATATCTAGTTAACTTTCTAATCTATGGCGTAACTCTTCCATACTAACTAGTAAGTTAAATTTATTATTGCTAATGAAAATTTGCCATACCTATAAACAAACAGTCAACAAACACCAACATGAATATTATTTATCTGAATATGTAAAATTAATACTTGGCTCCTTTTAGCGAGTAATTAGTTATTTTTAGTTTCCATTAAAGGAAATTATTCGACTACAAAATAGAAAAATTATAAAACCAACAATCATAAAATCACTTACCACAACAACTGATACCTAAACAAGAATCATTGCCGAAATCTGTGGACCTCCTGTTACGGCATATATCTGGCTTGCGGAACTCCTTCATTCTAATATAAGTTGCATTGTTATTGGAAAATAACAAAATCCGTCAGACCCACCAACAAACAACATTAGAAAATAAATACCAACTCGTTTGATGCTTAATGTAAGGTTGAACTGATCACAAATAAACTTTCCTGTAAGGTTTCGTATACTGCAGTGTTGTTGTGCTGTTTAGTCCAAGTGAAACCTTACTGCTGTAGTTAAATGTTTTTACCATTTTATCTGAAATATGCAATTTCTGTAGAATTAATACTTGGCTCCTTTCTGCGAGTAATTAGTTACCGTATTCCTAGTTTGCTTTTAAAGAAAGTATTTGTCTTACAAAACCCAAACTCCACAAAATCATAAAATCAAATTAGTTACCAAAACAACTGATATCTACACAAAAGTCAACACCGAAAATGTTGTAAAGTCCAGAAGTAAAACTTCAGCAAGGTTACATCAAAAAGTGTAAAGAATCCTGAACATCATAAATAACAAAAATATCACGTTAGGCGCAGTTATCAAAAGTCCTGATATCTTTACAAAAAAACAATAAATTGTAAGCAAAAAACCAACCAAATTTCAGCCATTGAACGTCTGTGATATCAAAAACGAGCCAAGTTTCCACTCATCAGACATACAACGTAACTTTAAAACTGAGCACATTGCAAGCCTTTCGTTTGGACGACCCAAGATGAACAACCAGCATTCAAAATAAGCTCTAGTTCATTGTTGTTGTTGCCGTTTCATTATTGTTTCGCACACACGAAGCGAAATAACAACATTAAAGTTGAAAGGATCAATTTGTCACTCCGACGATCAATCTGCTCTCGGTTAAGAAAAACTATTTACGAACTGCAAAACTCAGTAGCAAATCACAGAGGTTCTAATTTTGGTAACGTCAGGAAGACTTCACAAATAATACTGCGTTAAACACCACACTAAAAGCTATAGTTTACAGTACAGCACGCTAATCTGCAGTATTTCAACAAAATGCCACCATCTGAGTTGTAAAACTTTATTGTAAACTGATTTAAACAAAAGATATTGTAACAAAAATGTACTAACATTATTTCGATAAAATTCACTGTATATATACTTACTCGAAAAAATAAGATATAGCCGGACTATTCAAGTAAAAAAAAAAGGCTTGCAATGCGCCAAGTTTTAAAGTTGTGTTGTATGTCTGATGAGAGGAAACTTGAATACGTTCAATCCTGAAACATGGTTGGTTTTTTGCTTACAATTTATTGTTTTTGGTTTAGATTCATGATAATCATCTACAGTTCTAGGCTTACATACTTCGTTGCAGACGAGAATCATAGGGCTTCTGTAGGGAGAGCTTGACTCTCGGATGAGCCCCAACTCAAGTATACGCTTGACTTCAGCGATGATCAAATCACTCTTCATTTTACCCTGATGGTAGTAATGAATAGGAATGAGTTTCTCTGTTGTAAGTACAATGTCGCGAGTAACAAAATTAGTATGACTGGACAGGTTTGAGAAGACGCCTAGGACGTTATCAAAAATCTAAATCTACTCTTGCACTGTTGAGGAGTGACTACTACACCCAGCTTTTTTTGTGAAGCTATAGCTTCTTCACTGGATATACCCCAATCTCCTAGCTTGCCAGTCCACTTGTGGAAGGATGACGTTAGTGTGCAACATTGCTCACGTGGTTGCATAGGCTGTCTCTAGCGATGCATGGCTTAAGCAGTGGGCTGTTTATTCCCACTGATTCTTTCCTCCAAATAATTGGTGTCGGAAGTCTTTTCCTGCACGGTGCATGGGCTTTCCCCATATACTTCCGATTTATTGGTCCTGGAGAGCTTTAGTACCATGACTTTTTCTCCGGGCTGAAATTTGCTCTGTTCAACCTTTCGGTCGTAGTACTTTTTAGAAGACAACTGAGCTTCTCGTAATTTCCTTGTGCTGTTGCCCGGCAATACTTGAACCGTTGCAACAGGTCAATTAGATGTCCGAGAACACTTGGCTGCACATTTGACTCAACCCACCTCTCTTTTAGAAAGTTAAGAGGGCTTCTGCGGTTACACTCATAATCCAACTCACAAGGAGTAAATCCTGTTGTCTCGAGAGGGGTCGTTCGTAAAGCGGATATGGCACCCAGAAAACATCTTTCCCAAACGTACTGGTGTTCATGTCAAACAGCATGAAGCACCACTTTGAGCGTTCTGTGAAAGAGTTCCACCGAATTACTCTCGGGGATGTGTCACAAAGGAGTGCACCATGTTAATGCCATATTTCTCTAAGAAGAGAGTTGTTAATTTGGATATGAAACTACTTTCAACGTTGGATTTGCCCATATCCAGAAATCTGACTCTTAAGAATACCCCAGAAGAGCATCGATTACTGACTGGCTATCAGCTTGCTTTTGGTGAAGTTTCAAAATCTTTGGTTGTTGGAACTAGCATCGTCAGAATGTAGTGGGAACAAGCCTTGGATTTAGGCCTAATAATACCTACAATGTAAATTATTTGACGTTACATGGGTTCACTGGCCATGGGTACCAGTGCCATTGGTTCAATGGGTGCTTGTCCAGACCTACCATTTTTTTGGGCGTGGTTGACATGAGGAAACAAAGTGCTTGATGTAGCTGAACACTTTAGGCTTATGTTACTCAGAAAAAAACCTTAAAGCATTCGGAAAAACTTCTAGTCGTTTGGAAAAACTTCTAAAATACTTCTATCTTCTGGGCCAAGAGGAATAGTTTTTGACTTACCTAAATTTGAGTCTTCTAGCACAGGAGGCTCAGGTTTATCGGCCGCATCCATGGTGATGTTCAAAGAACGAGCAGAAATCTACATGTCCGCAGTACAAGTTTAAGGATGCTGCTGTGCAGGATTTAGTTTGTGACCATGTCGAAACATTAACCAGGAGCACTGGGGTTTGCACCTTTTCTCCAACAATGTTTGGGAGGGCACTCCCAACAACATTTGAAAGTGTTCAACCATATGGTCTGTTATCAACGCTTCAGTTCGAACGGGCCAAAAGGAGCCTTGATTGTAATACGAGCAATCGTATACGCTGTTGTTTGTGCACTGAGTGCAATCTTACAGTGGGTGTACTCGCCTTTAAATTGTGAAGGAAGTACTAGTTTACTGTCAATAACATTGTCGTTTGAAAAGTCACGATCATCTTCTGTAGTGGACAATAATGGAATTGGGGTAGGCTGATTTCTTTTGATTTCATTATAAATCTGTTCTAATTGAGAGAAAAAAATCCTCTCTACAATATTGCTCGTGATACACTCGGTGCGCATAAATGCATTAATCATATGAAACAACTGGAAAAGAATATCCGCAAGGTGTACGCAAGTTAGTTTTGTATGTAAATGAAGATGTAGGAACAGGTTTACAAGCATTCAATTCCGAGAGAACACCTTTGAAATCTGCATAACGAAAGGACAACGTAACTGACAATTAAATCTTGTGAAGTCCATGTATGGATTTTTGCAGGCGTTTAGACAGCTTGAGCATTAAACATTCTACACAACGACAGATGTTCGTTTAAAACTACTTTAGTACGAAATCATAGAAGACAATAATGACACATATATTTCGGTCTATCAGTTTGAACCAGTCGGTTTAAATGTTTAATATAACAATAATATTCACCATCCACGAGCAACAATATTTAACTTCTGGAAAAGTTTCCTATTTATTAAATAAATCGGGTCTACATTCTGCTCCTCATATCCAACCATACATATCGTAATATTATTCATCGACTCAAATTTTCCTATCTTACTGACAAGAGTTGAGAACACAAACCCAGTTATGACCCATGTGCCACGAAATTTACTATAACTGAACATCTAATTAATATTAGAAGATACGGGATGTAGAGTGGCAAGAACTGAATAAACTGGAAACATATGTTGTCGGATCACTGAACTTTGCCAGGGCCTTTCTTCACACAAACATTTACATGCCCACCATTTTACGATATGTGTCGTCCTCCTTGTCGATTGCAATTGTTGATCTGAAACACGATCCAACCGGAGCCCTATTTCTGTAATGCGTCCAACTGATCACTTATCTTTTCTACGCACTGTTTCATTCATCCTCTAAAAATTCAAGTGACTACATACGACGAACGGTGCTGCACAAGTAAACAGTCATACGTTCAGCTCTCCATCAATATAAATTTTCCTAACACATATTAAAAATTTAAAGTGATCAAGTTCATGATTAAGGAATGGAAATAAAGCATTAAGATGGTCTTATGCCCACCAAACCATCCCCGAGGATGTCGGCCTAGTTGCAGTCGTTACTTTGCCATTAGCCCTTAGAAAGCACTCGCCACTTCACAATTTCTATTCACCTTATACCAAATCCATCTTGTACCATGCATGCTTTTTTCTAATTTACGCATTTACAAAATTGTACAATTTTTTATTAACTTTAGAAATATTGCAGGTAAAGCTATTATAGTCATTATAAATCTGAGCATAACGCTGCAAGCCATTCGTCTCTAGCTTACACGGTTTTCGAGATATCCCTATTAAAGTGTTATATTCTCTATTGCTAGTCGTCGCTTTGGCAAGCAGATAAACTCAAGTAGCCAAGTGTTGATTTCCATCCAACAAACGGTGAGTGGCAACCCGACATTGGAGAGGGTTACCCAGAGTCGGACTGGGTAGGAAAGGGTACCTGTGCCATTTAGCGAGATGACGGGGAGGGGCGGCATGT
Source organism: Lithobius niger (assembly GCA_023313725.1). Taxonomy (NCBI): domain Eukaryota; kingdom Metazoa; phylum Arthropoda; class Chilopoda; order Lithobiomorpha; family Lithobiidae; genus Lithobius; species Lithobius niger. The sequence goes on along the minus strand of JAHWFP010161673.1, from coordinate 68,804 downwards.
GTTTTCCCAGAAACTTAAAGTGGCACTATCACCAACTGAAAACCGTCCACAAATACCCTGGCACCATCTAGTGGCAGTGATATTGCTAACCTGTACAGCTAGCTCCAAGGTGCACGAAGATGTACCAAATTTTCACTCAATAATTAAGAAGGCTCATGTTATTTTTGTTTCATAAAAAGAAATGACATTGTGCATTCTTTCGCTTGTCGCAAGCAAGTGCAAGATAGTACTAGATACGCTAGATGTTGTGCCAGATTCTGCCTACTTTCAATCGGTGATAGTGCCACTTTAAGTCTGATTAAGTGATGACATCTCCAACCCTAGGTACATTTTTTTTCGGTTGGGGGTGGGGTGCAGAGAGAGGGTAGTGGCTGCTGCCTCCCTTGCCCAAGTGATACCGCATGCTGAATGGCAATGACAGAGCATTTTTGTGTTTGCCCTCCTCCCACCACCCCCCTCCCCAACTCGGGAAAGCTCCTGTCTCCGATACGGCAAGCTTTTGCGCATTTTGATATTCTACTGTTATTTCGACCTAGTTTCACAGTGCATTTTTAACATACATTTTATAGTTCAAAGTATGTTTTTATTATGACCTTAATTTCCTGGGGGGAGTGGATGGGGGAAGGGGGTTAAAAGAGGTGTTGAAAATGCAAGTTAAAGGAATGAGAAAGCTGCAGGGGATTGTGCCTGAAAGCTAATATCACCAGCAGACAAGCAAGCAATTCATCTTTTCTTCGTAGGGGCCTCAAACAAGAGGCAGCCAAAGGGTATCTGCATCATGGCACAGTGGCACTCCGGCCATTCCGAGCCTAGGTTTACCACTAAATATGATGTTAATTCACGTGTGTCAGCGGAAACTACATATGTGTATCGTCTGAAGACTGATTTGTACGTAGAAACCTCCTCACGAAACGGTAATGGTAGTTGAGGGGTGTGAGCATCAGCTGAATGATGGCATAGAAAATCACTGTACATGTTGAATGTCAATCAAGAGATAGGGCATGTAACGAGGTGTCTCTGATGATGATGTTGCAGGTTGATTTTCATCGCAAAGCTGCACTATGTCAAACACATGGTGATAATTATGGAAGTCCCTAAAACAACAGTTCAAGAACTGCTTCATCCTGTATGCCTGTCTGCATCGATCGCACAATTAGCTCATGACTAAAGTAGAAAAAGAAAGGAAAAGAAAGGCAGCATAAGTACACAACATTAATACAAGTTCATGACGTACACATTTTTATTCACAACGGCAACATACTATTAACAACAACAACAACAACATACATGCAAAAGGTCATTTACATAATTAAATAAATACTTATCAGGAGTGAGCTAAGCTTTAAACAAGATTAATGATGTAGTTAGAAAATAGCCCTGACAACGGTTTAAAATCCGAAAAAAATGGAAAAATGCCCGCACCTCTTCGAATTGACATGATGTAGTCTATGCATTATGCCAACAACCTTTTTTCCATCCTCTCTTTAAATCATAAAGAAAAGTGTTAATCAAACGTATTAGCCCATAGGAATCAAAGTACTTGTAATCACCTAGAACGGCCTAGTGAGATCCGAGCTTGTCACATTTGCAATCTAAATTAATAACACTCTACCCTTTACCCGAGGGTATGTGATTAGAAAGAAAAACACATAGAAAAGTACGTTAAAGTGGCTGTAAAATATCATGTATCTGTTCAGTATTCATTCTTCTGTAGAGTATATTCCTCTTTTCATCCTCTTTTAAAGCCTCTTTTTTAAGCCAAAAAGCACAACTGTCGCGTTTTTAGCTACATCAGCTGAGAAAGGCAATTCCAAAAGATAATACCATTGTTCACCAAAGAAACGTGAGAAGTATCGTTAGAATGTGACTCTGCAGTCAAGTCAAAGCAAAACACAGTATGCTCACTGCTCATAAGTTCTGTATATAATTTGTATTGTTGGTCACATTGTAATAATTTGTAATCTAATGAGCAGCAACATGTACAAGTACACATATTCATTGGTTTCAAAGTTACAAGTTAACAGTTTTGAATTAAGCATCACACCATCCACGAAAAGCTTTAAAGATGCCAAATTAAAAGATTCAAGATTACATGGATCGTAGGAGTAGGCCCTCATGACAGCGATGTGTTTCATTAATCCGATAGTGATGTGGGATGGTATGCCCCCTTACATGCATTGGCAATACTAGCGCTGCATGTCCTCTGCGTCAGTGTATGAATCTTAATTATGGTCTTCCGATAGGCGGACTTGGCGTACGAAACAGCCAGAGTTTCTGCGTGGGCGATGATAATAGAAGGGAAATGTTACTTTATGTACGTAGAGAGTGGCTTCTACATGCACGAGCATGGGAGCTGTATTAGTCTGGATTTCTGCAGCAGTTAAATACATACGAAACTCTGGTCTGTGAGGAACAAACTTAAACTTTATCTTGGTATTGTTCAAAATAGAGCAAAATTGTTCACTAACGTGACTGAAACGACCCAAAAGCTCCTCTTCCTTGTTCCCTTGAATCCAAGCTGAACGTTGAGTGGTAGTTCTCCAACCGGAAGAACCCAATTGAGTAAGTAGCTTTAAAAAATGGGTCATTACTCAACAAATTTTGTTTGTAAGTTTGCCTTATAAGCTGAACTAATGTTCATACCAGTGAGCATTTTACCGCTTAGACTTATGTCTACCTGCGAGAAATGAGAGTGCAACAATAGATTCATTACAGTGATAGAAGCACTTTCAACGGCTGTCACGTCTGCACCATCGGCCGAATTCACTAACTTTTTCCTAATATGTATTAAAGTTTGAGACAAGTTGATATAATCTTCTGAACTGGGATTATAAAAATCCATTACTTGATTCGCACCAGTAGTCGCTACAGGAATGCATTCCACACATTTTGTCCTTTGTATGGAAAGCTGTATGGGACTAGCTGAGAATAAATCCAGTGGAAATAAGACACTCGCACGAATTTGGTTGAAGAAAGGTTATGTAGAGGGTATAATGAGTGGGTAGAGAAAGAGCAGACTCATTGTATACCTTTAATCTAAGACGGTTCAGTTTTTGACAATTTTCTTCCTTTTTTACTTTTACTATTTTTTTACTCTTTTTACAACACTACCCTTAACACTAATCTTAGGTTTTCTGTTTCCACCCAATTCTAAGTCGCTGAAAACATCTACCAACTTCCCTCATTACATCACGACCAGCAGATGACAAACAATCTCGTGCAGAATCCATAAACATGTTGCTCTTCCGTAAAATTTGAGCCAATTCTTACTTCCATACTAAAAGCCTAAGCTGTACCGATGTACTTTAGAAAGGGAAGGGCCACATGCCGCAGGCTACTTAGAATGCTTCCCAAACCGTAACTGTACTCTGTAAAGTGTCCGAAGTACTCAAGAATTCCCGCACCCGCTTGGCATTCATAATATTCCATGTACGGACATGTTCGCATTATCTTGAATAGATCTAGTAAAGTGAGTGAGGGACGGAAAAGAGTCTGAGTGGTGCTTTCAGTCAATTACCACGTACAACGCAAATGTAACACACACACTATTCTTCCATAAATTCAAAATCTATGGAACGACCCCTGTTGTCGTCCAGATAAATTTAATTAAATTGAAAGGAATATGATTGTAAAGGATGACAATGCAACCTTTTAACCTTGATGCTAGACACTTCTCCAATTTCACTGCAAATGGGAACGATTAGTAATAACTGAACGTAAAAATTACTTGCGTACTGCGGTTGTATAATATCAGTATAAACTTAACAACTCTGGGTAGGAAATTTACTTTTTTCTTTAACGAGGATTTTTGTGGACGTCTAAAGGTCCACTCCTGTTTTTCTGGAAGGCGAGAGAAAAAGAAGCGAAACAGAAACGGCCAGCTAATTGACGGCCTAGATATAGCTTAACGTATACATAGAAACAAAATTGTTTAATACAAAATGTTGACTCGTTTCATCGCACAGTATGCGTAGGTTTTGTATTCTCAATTAGAATCACAATTATCTACACGTCCATCAGAATGCATTCAATGATATAACATCACATTACGACACGAATTAATAATAAAACAATAACAATAAGGAAGCCGAGGCTGAGTGCTCCTTTTTCCAGCTTGTAGGTTTACTACATTAGCATTATGTTTCAGCCAGTTAGTGACAATTCATATTAATCTGTATTGAGTTATTGAACTCGGCCTTTAAACCTTCACAGTTATTATTCAACAATGTCAATCCCAGACAATTAGTAATACGGTAATTCAGCATTAACAGCATAAAGATAATAACCCAGTAGATATGGATAAAAGCAGGGCCGTAGAAAAGGTAAGGAGAGTAAGGTGCCACCTTCCTGAGAGTGCCATGCCAAATTCCTGCCAACGGTGCTTGCTTGGACTTGGTTTAATGCTCATCACACAATTTTTGGATGTTTTGATAGTCGATTATTCATTTTTTCTTTAATGATTAGAAAACTGAAAACTGAAATAAAAAAAAAGAGAGACACTTCAGTATACTTGCTTCTTGTTTCTTAAGGAGATGCTTGGACCTAAAAAATGCAAATGCAAAAATTGGAGAAAAAAACATTTTTTTTTTAATACGGTTGAATTTGTTATTTTGAAGTGTTTATTTTCAGTTTGTTATAGCAAAGTAGGTTACTCTCATCTCTTTATCATATTACTTGAGCTTTTTTGATCAGTTGACGAGCCAAAATATCATGAAATCGCGTTAGTTCAATAAAAATTATTCGTTAATGTTCATTGTCCTCAATCGCTTTAAATACCTAGTACAGGTCTTTCTCATTTACTAAGAGCAAAATCCATATACACTTGCTAAGAGTAGTTAGTATTTAGCTATGTAAGCTTCAATATAATATCCGTGAAAATTTTTGGCTTGAAGTAGGTAGTTGGGAGAGAGGGTGGGGGCGCTGCTCAGTTGGCTCGCCTTTGGTGCTAAGAGGACTAGCTGTGACCTTGGATAAATGTACACAACTGGGACCCACACTGTCGATAAAGCCTCGAATACCTCGGCAGTAATCTTTAGTTCTACTACCCCAGACGGTACATGTTTGGTAAAAAGGTTTGGTAAAATTGAATGTTTCACCCATGTTACATAAACTAGTGCAGTACGGAGTTGTTTAAAAGCTTTATCTGTGACTTCGTCCCAGTGAAACATAGTTGTTTTTCTCGTACGTTCCGTAAGGGGAAGAGGAATGCAAGCGAAATCGTTAATGTGTCGTCGCAAAAGTTTGCGATTCCAAGTTGCTGTCGCACTTTCTTTTTTGTCAATTAAATATAACAATAATGCAAGTGATGTATGTGCGAATAAACATTTTGAAGGCTAGAGCCTCATGCCTGAATCTACTACTAGGCCTAAAGCCTATCTACGCGTTTAGTGAGTAGTGTAAAGTCTGGACTCGTTAGTAGGGTGTCATCAAGACAGATAATACAGTAAGCCCCTAGGAATAGGATGTCACTAAACACTTGTTGAGCACTTAACTGAAAATGAACAGAACTTGCCTTCAATACCGTACAAATAGTCTGAATAGTTTTGTGCATATCTGCTCTAATAACCTTATCTGGTAGAAACCAAACTTGAAATCTAATTTACGAAATACTTTTCTACCTCCCAAACGAGCCATTGTTTCGCCAATTGTCGGCAACGGAAAAGCACATGATTCCATAACAGTGTTATGTCCATGTAGGTCAAAAACAACTTGCAAACCGGTCGGACGTCTCTTCACTAGTACACAGGGCATACCCATGTGGTATTATTAACTTCATGATTCTTCAGTCTTTCTAAGTCAAAATCGTGAATTTGAAATTATTGTTGATGTTTATGAAGCACTTCCATAGAATTGTTACATTGTTCTTTATTCAAATCAGTTAATTCAAACTGTGGTTTAAATTTATCCATTCTTCTGTCAATTGTTCAGCAGATTTGGGTTTGGGTGGCTTAAGTCCATCACTGGCTTTTCGCTTTCACTTTCTACAACAGCAATGCTTTCTACTTATTGACCTTGTTAATCTTGGGGATACGAGGATGCGAGTCATACTCTTCACTATGACATTGGTGTTCGTGGTTCAGCCTCTGTGATCGGCTTGCTAACGGCCGGGGTACAGCTGCCTAAAATCATGCCAGATTTTAGATAAATACCACAGCCCGAATTCTTAATAATCATAATTGGCAGCAAGCTGCGGATGTAATGTTGACTAACCCACCAGCTATGTGTATATCTGTGTCTTGTTCTTCGGGGATAAATACACCAGATTGTGTTTCGGGAGACGGATACTAAAGGATACCCAACACTCATGTCTCTGTATTGTTTGGTATCATTTCGACATGAAAAAGTTCAACAGGAATGCCTATTAGCATTGCAATAGGGGTTTGGGAACATTTTGAAGATTGCAGAGGATCTCAGTTAATTGTAACGGTAGCAGTATTCATACTTGATAGATTATAGTTCTCTGCATTTATCAATTCGCTATTGTGTTTGTATGCTTCCCAAGCTGAAGCTACCGACACAGATAAATGCAAGTGCAGCAACGGAAGTGTAGCTTACCAATAGATAAAATATTTGCTGTGTAATAGAAATATTTATAGAAATATTGCTTGGTGCCTGTGTAGAAAATCAAATCTGAGTAGAATGGGAGCTGAATCGAAACTTTGGTTTGGCGCAATTAACAATTCACGCCACGTTGAAAATCCGTATTTTTTTATTTTAACATTACGTTTGCTAGTGGCTACAACTTTTTGATTTCAAACTTCACATAATTGTATTGATACTGCAAACTCAATTAAGTCCTAATTACTTGTTGCATCTTCCATTATAAGATGTGGAACTCTATCTTCGAGTAGGCTCGCTGACAAGCCCATGTCGATTAACGATGTTAATTGAAGAGTTCCATAATTAAAAATTATGTGTGGTCTTGACGATGTCGGCTTTTCTAACAAGCTTATCGGTTGCTCTGTGCTGGTAGTATTCAATGCTTCTTCATCTTGAAAAGTGCCTTTAGTATTTATCGTCGATGCTGGATGGCGCATTTCGTACCAAGTTGGCTGAGGCGTGTCCGTTGCAGCATTGGAGTTCGCTTGCGTTTGGCTTCTCATTTGTCACACTGACCTAATCTCGCTGTCCCAGAAAGTAAGTGCATATAGATGGATTGTCTCCTCTTGGCTGACCTAGAATTTGCACTTGCCAGCTGTATGACTTCAGGGTTAATAACAACACGCACCTGATCTCAACGTAGCCACATGTTTTCGGAATGTCTGTTCGTGATGCCTGAACTGAATCTCACGTGTTTCACCAAGCAAAAGGAATACAACTGGAGATAAAGTATCTATTGATAATAGTTCGCTGCAATATTTAGAAGTGTACATGCCGTCTTCAAAAAGTATTTAAATAACAGAGTCACAGGATAATTCATCAGCAGTGTTCATTGAGTACAACAAGGATGTGGAGAGTTTGAGTAACTGTATGCACATATTTTGAAGGTACATGTCTATAACAAGCACATGATCTTGGTAGATAAATTGTTCCGTCTGTTAGCACTAACATTTGCTGAGTTCAATAAACTGTAGCATAAAGTACTCGAAAAATACTGTCTACATGATGAGTATAACCATGTTAGTGCGGCTCTCATATAACGATTGTTATTCATCTAAATTCACAATGTCAGTAACGAGGATTTTAGAGGTATTTGCATCAGCCCGTGTAGTGCCATCACATGTATTGGCTCATTTTTTGTTTGTGAATCTGGAGCAGTATTAGTTTGAGTCATTGGTGGAACACTGAATTGTTGAAGTAGAGCATATTGTTGTGGCTGCATCTAGTATTGCTTCAGTGGTGCACTTTGCTGCTGCTGTCGGCATGCTTGTGAATTGGCATACTTTGAATAATTGAATTGTTGATTGTCTCTTGCTTCGTAGCCTTGAAAACAACATTTACCTCTACCCTTGCCACAGCAGTTACTTCTTCCTCTTCTGAGATTGCTGATATTGCATTGGCCTATCGTCTTGTGACTGACCTAGTCATCCTTTTAAAATATAGTTGTATAACCCTGTCAGCCGTTTCCTCCATACACCAACAATTTCGGTATTTCGGTACATTATAGTTGGGAACGATGACATTGACTCTAGCTTCTTCAAGTACATTATTAGTTTCTTCAGCTTTTGTTGATTTTTCTCCATTTTCTCCACCCGTTCCGCTAGAGTTCCTACGTTTATACTTTTCGAAATGTCGGAATCGTACTTGCTAGCTTCTGAATATTTTTCTTCCTTTTGAATAGCGTAATTTTGCAGTTCTTTCTTTCTTTCCAGAATAGCTCGTTTAATGTAGACTCATTAAACGTGCTTTGGAATGTAGTCGACTTAATGGCTGAAAGGCGAGCTTCGACTTCTTGTGGCATAGCCAGAACAAACACTGCTCTCAAAGAACCATCCTTAATTTGCAATTTGCATTTGTCTTTTTCCAGTGTATCTTCAGGATAAATTACCCAGACGGAAGCTGCTAATGTTTCAAGTCTGTCCGCAAAAGCTTTGTACGTTTCAACTTCATCTTTGTACGTTTCTCATCTTTAAATGCAGTACAAAAGAACTGTACCATGGAGACGTTTTGGAATCGAGTTATTAATACAGATTTGAATGCATGCTAGTTCATACATGTTGAAAAAATCCCTATTTTACAATGTATCTAACTGCTCTTCCCGTTAATTAACTTTTTGCAGCATAAAATAGTTCACTGTTCAACAATATAAGATCTTGTGCATGTAGATTATCGTACGTCATGAAGGTATATTATGTCCCACTCAGGGGAACCTGCAAAAGGCATGATCACTTTCTTGGCTGATCTGATTTTGTCCCTGCTTTGCATATCTCCTTTGCTGTGGGAAATACTTTGATTTACTTCATACTTTTCTGCAAAGCCTTTAAATGTTCTATCACTTCTACCTCACGGCTGTTATTGTCCGCCAATTGTTGCATAAATCTGCTATACAATTACGTTCTGTTGCGGAAGCTGCGGTTCCAGTCAGTATGGCTCCTGCGGAAGTTACTGGTGGTGCTGTGAGAAGTGGTCTCAAGTGAGGTGAGCAGCTGCTCACTGATGAAACTTTGCTATCAGAATCATTTTGAGGTTCTTGGATCACAATTGCACAACTACGATGGGGGGGGGGGGGGGGCACTGTTTTCTTACATTTAGGCGTACTTGTTTGCGGATCATCTACCAACATAGAGTCATCAAAATGCCTACAACGGGATGATTGTGTAAGCCAACATAACTGAAGCACTGTTTATGTGTAACACATATGTAAATTAATGAAGTAAACTTGGTAAAATTCATCCAGCCAACGAATTGGAGCAAATCTGGGACAATAATAATAATCAGTTTGTACGGCAATTATTTAATGTGGGTCAACTCAACTCAGGCTATATTTGACCAAAACTACATCTTTTCTATAATATCATTCGGTTGAAAGGTGTGTAAAACCATAAATTATTTTCCAACAGGAAAGTAACAACTTTCAGCGGGGCAAATTGAATTTTATCTTTTAAAAAATTACTATGCTCTCTTTTTCCCTTAAAAACTACAAATTCTTTTATGTCATTGGTAATACTGAACTGTTTCATATGATACTATACCCGCATCATGAAAGGAATCAATAAAAAGTTTAATAATAGTAATCAAATCATCTGTATCAAGCATTACAGGATCAACCTGCTGTCGATGAGGAACAATAACAGGTAAAAATCTGATCGTCGTAAATGGCAAAAATATATAATTCATCTTTTCGCTAAATAATCCAGCGGTCTAGTTACTAAGTTTGTGCCAGGGTTCAGTGTCGTCACGTTAAACAACAATAACACCAATAATGTTTTTTTAAATACCAAGTATAAGTGAGCAGTCAAAATAGCAAGATATTATGTAAAATGTTAACTCCTCATAACATGAACCGCAACGGTAAAATTATCACTGATATTTACTGCGTTGCTATTATGTATTTACTTGATAATACTAGTATACACCGCAGCCTGTAACTGCGGCATTGGGGCATGGACAAATAAAATTTTGATAATTGTTATTAGTTGGACTGAACCAATAAGGATCAAATTGTGGCCACCAAATAATCACTCCCAAAATCCTATTATTTGCTTATTAACAACATTAAAAAAAAAGAGTTTCCATCTCAATCTGCCCTATAGTGCAATAAAGCACCTAGGCTGTGATAATACATTAATTGCACAAATTTCGGATCATAAAATCTGAAAACTGACAGAAAATCGCAACAAACCTTGTATGCATACATTCAAGCAATGTATGCTAAATTCAGTCTCAACACTGGTAAAATTATTTCTGCACACTAACAACAAAAATCTAAACATCAATATAGTCAGTTGCGTAAAAAACTGGAAAATTTCTGTAAGGATCCATCACTTCGTATTTGTGAGCAGTAAAAAAAAAAAAAAAAAATATTTTGAAAAGTAGTAAAAAAATAAAATTAGCAGTGTTAAGATATAACCTAACAGATATGGATAAATGTACACAACTGGGACCCCGCACTTAAAGCCTCAAATGCCTCCCCATTAATCTTAAGTTCTACTGCCCCAAATGATACGTGTTGATTAGAATATGTTGATATTGTTGGAATGGATAATGCACACGGAAACAATTATAAGGTACTTCCATTAGTCATAGCAATGTTAATAGATATCCAAAGGTAATTATTTCTGATCACTGTAGCTCGTAGGTGGATGGCCTCTTACTGCACCCTGAGTCTGGTCTCCTGCCTCTCAGCATGTACCCAAGTGCTAATAGCTCAAATAACAGCTTAATGGGAAAACTGGCACAGTGACTGGTGGATCCTAAGTTTTGATTGTGAAACCCTGAATCTGAGGATTTGAATACTAAAGTCAATCCTTTGGCGGTATGCATACATAAAATGAGTGAGTGACCAGTATCCTGCTTCCAGCATACTATTTGGGAAAGGGGTATCCAGAAATGTGGCCTCTATCCCGAGACCCTGACCTGATTATGTAATGCGGGGTAAAAACCTGCCTAACTGACTGCAATGCTATTCTCTGGGATAAAAAGTTACATAAGAAGTAGGCCGTCTGAGGTAATGCTTTGGCCGTCCTTTTTTAACTGCTTGTGGCAAGGAAATGGCTATGATCGTGACTTGAATCACTCATAAGAGCAAGGAGTTTATCTAAGTGAGAATGTTTACATTTTCTGCTTACTGAGAAGAGTATAGCCTACCTAGCTTGTATTAAATGAATAAGTAATAAGTGATACAGCCTTATGGGTGTTGTGAATATGGCCTTAAAGTGTTACTACAGATGTGTATACTATATAATGTAGATAATCAGTGCAATTAGAGAACAATGACCGATATAGCTTAATGAAATAAGTATGGCCATAAAGGATGAATATATGTAAGTATGTATAATTTAGCTAATTAGCATAATTAAGGTATAATTACCCCGCAACACTAATAAATATTATTTGGAAATGTCATCGCCACCATGGCGACCTCACAATTGTGATTTTAATTCAAAGGAACAGCTTGTTGAGTCATATAGTTTTGGACTGTATTTCGAAGAAATTAATTCATGCTTGAGTTGGAGGGAAGCATTACATAAATTTCGTCACTCATCTTCATTCGATGTCAGTAACCCAACTGTTCATAGAATTGAGGTAACCAACCCATTTAACGAAATATTTGGTACGACCCTTTCTCTTACATGTCTTAAGATTTTCTCTATATTGTAGGTATCCTTTTGAAGTTCTTGCTTGTAATATCTCCCATGTAATCCTTGGACAGGAAGAATAGAATGTATGAATAGGATGTTTAATTTTTTCTCTACTAACATACGCCATTTTCTCGGTCCAGTTAGGATTATAACTGCACGTGAACGTGTGCATCTTTTTAGTCATCCTTACACCATTGGCAATTTTAAGTCCACCTCATATAGATTACCAAAAACTTTCCCCTTATAGATTCGTTAAATTGGACCGGCTTCATTTTCATCCTTCTGTGATACGACTGACTGTAAGCCATTACAATATCTGGAAGACCGCTTTTATGTAGATGATGGCTTATGTGCATGTGCGTGCTCTACTGAAGCATTTGCTAATGCAGACCTTCATGCCATGTGGTGAGTGATATATTGTTTAATATTGTATCATCGTAGCATTAGCTGTACAATATTACAGTGGCTGTACAGAAAAGGAAGGGTGGGGAAGGGGGAAGGGATCGGCCAGAATATCTCTTGAAGCAGTGGCAACAGATGGCATTTTTTCGCTTGATCGATTTAACCCAACTGCATTTTGAAAACAGATCGTTAATGATAAGCAATTATCTGAAATCATTGTGAAACGGAGCTAAGTTGGCAACATCAACTAAATCAGATGATCATAAGTCACTCTGACATGGTTAGGTTGGTGTTTACGAACAACAGATTTATAGAGAGAGTAGATAAGCTTACCCGCGAGCCATCATTTTACTTTAGCTAACGTAACTCTGATTCCGCTCTATAATAAACATCATTTAAAACTTGATCACTAGAAGAATTTATCAGACCACTTATGCTCTCGTCTCTTGGGTCTTGCACCACCACTCTCCTTCCTTCCCACAGCCCTACGTTCATCACCATTAGACCTTAATAGAGGTGTGTGTGGCGGAGGGGCGGATGTACTATACCTCCGAGCAATGAAACATGGCTTTGTGAGGATTATATCCTTTATTTCTTCCCACCTCGGCTCGTTAGGCATTTTTTAATGAACCAATGCACTGTCAGTTATCCTATCGTGCATCAACTGTACTACGTTACTCCCAGGAATAGGACGATTACCTTACCTATCAATTGTCCATATCCGTCAAAATTAACATTTCCACTGTTCATAAAACATACTATTCTTCCATGATATTTTTTGGAAACATTGAAGATATTATATTAGTTTGTCTATACTGAGTGTGAGTTGAGAGCAACGGTACTACAGCAGTATTATCCAGGAAACCAAGATTTTGTCTCTTTCAGCATCATACTATACTATCCGCCAAGAAAGAAGACTTTCCTTATATGGTCATTTTATGACTACTAATCTTTCATGGAAAAAAGTGCGCCTTGCCTCTATACTGTATAACTGCGTCGTCGTGGCAACGCTAAGACCAACAACAATGGCGTCGTTTTCGGATCAAGTTCGTGTCAACAAGAAAGAGTAAACTCTCCAGAGTCAAGCTAGGGGGTGTTATTTGGACCGTTGTTCAGTATTTCACGAGTCAAGGAGAATCTATTTCTATTTGTGATTTATTGAGTAGCACTGCATCAGCTACAAATGTGTCGGTCAAAACAGCGCATAGAATTACCGACGCTGGCAAGTTAGGCTGTTCAACAATCGACCCCGTCACGGAAGCTGCCGCCGGGCCTTCGTTCACCTCGCCGGGATGGAAACGGTCCCGCCCCGCGCCGATCACCGACTTGGACAAGTTCGAGTTGTCTTGCCAGAGCAGTGAAATTCATCAAGCAGGCGATTATCCTACCATAGATTCGATTCATTATAAACTTGTTGCGAGGACCGGATTTGCAGGAAATAAAACATCTCTCCGTTGTATTCTGCGCGGTAAGTTGAAAACGAAGTATCGCCAAGTTCGACGCACGTAAATTTATGTTGAACGGCCCGATATTGTTTCGCATCGTCATTGTTATTTACGGAAAATAAGAGAGGTACGGGCAGCAGGGAGGCTACTTATTTATCTTGATGAAACGTGGGTAAATGCACACCATGGTAGACAGAAACAATGGTATAATGATGATTTAAAAATTCGTGGTAGCTTGATCCCAACGGGAAAAGGAAAGAGGCTTATTTTGTGTTATGCCGGCAGCAGCACAGGATTCGTACCGAATGCCAAGATGTTATTTCGCTCCAAAACAAAATCGGGTGATTACCAGCACATAGCCACACTGTATTACGATTGCCAGCCTACCACTGCGACCACAACCCTATCGAAGTCATTTGGGCACAGGTGAAGGAAGACGTACGCAAACATAAATCATTTACCCTGGCCGAAATGGAGATACTTATACTACAGCCACGATTCAAGAAGTTTCTCCAAACAATTGGAAAAAAAGCTGTGACCGCGTCGTGGAAATTGAAAAAGAAAGCATCACTGGGAATCTAATCACTTGGTCGAGGAACGAGTGGAACTGCTCATCATTTCGACGGTAGAGAGTGACAGCGATGAAGCAACTGACTAAAAAGGTTTTCATACTTCGCCATTTTTCCTTGACTCGAGAAATGAAACCTCCAAAAAACAAACCCCTGCCTCATTGTTCAGCATTCGTTACACGTAATGCTCAGTTCTTTTTAGGACTACACCCTAAAACGGTCCTTCTCTGGATCACCAAATGTCGAATAGAGAATTTTATTGCTTGTTTGTTATTAGTAAAATAAAGGTTATTACCCAAACTTATAGTCAGAGCTCAATACAAAGTTTAATCAGAAAAAAATTTTGTGCATCCTTATATGCAAGGATCCTGGGTGTAATCTTTAAAAGTTAAAAGTGGGGGGGGGCGCGGGCAATATTCTCCTTACTAAGCGTTGTTTGCTTGCACCCGCACATTCCCAAATAGGTAAAACAAACTATAAGGTCTATTGGTAAATTAGCAACAACAACAATTAAGAAGGTAACACTTTCTCGAAAAAGGAAAAAACTTGAAAATTGGGGGGGGGGGGAGAAAAAAGTCAGCGGCAGCCCCTAGATCGCAAAAGTGTATAGCCTCTGATACCATCAAACATAATTGTACTAAATTCTGCTTTCAAACATTCGCAAAAATTACTAGTAAAAAGAATACGATTTATTGTGCAAATCAAGCTGCAGCGAAAATAAGAAAAAGGCTTGAAAGTGTGGGGGAGGATGCTCCCCCCTCCCCATTTTTTTCCCCAAAATGTTAGCCGACGGTTTTGCTACATTCACTCAAACCAACCTAGGTTAATGTTGCAAAAGCTACAGGTGACCAAACAGTCGGGGAGTTGCGACTGTTACCACCCCGTCCCCCTCGCCCTGTAAAACTACCTCGACGTCAGTTATTACTTGTCAAGAAGTGCTGTTACTGATTCAGCCATTTTAACATAAAAACTGGCTAGAACCATTGGATTTTAAAGGTACATGTCTCTTGGTTGGTTTTCCTGTTTGGCTCACTTTTGCAGTATTAGTTCAGACGCGAGAAAATGATGCAAAGGCATTACATTTTTTAGGTTTTTCTCCTCGTGAGCAACGGTGTTCTACATTCACTATAACCTATGAAAATGTTGCAAAAGCTATTTCAGTGCCTGTAGCACTTTCGAATTTACCGTATCTCCTCCCTGCCTGGCGAAATTGGAGCCAAGGCATCTGATGTAGCCTAAGCTAAGTTAACCTAACAACACGACCACAAGAAATAAACTTAATAAAACAATGCAGTACGCCACACCTTTTGGGTGCTTTATAATACGCTATTTTTTTTTTACGTTTATTTGTTTTTGGGTTTGCTATCTTACGTTAGTTTAGGTGAGATGCCATGGCTCCAGTTTCACCAGGCAGGATGCGAGTCATGTGGGAACTAATTTCACAGGGCCTTATCGTGCGGGACATTTGTACACAATGTGTTTGTATTACATTCTACAGTATAGGGCATTTTTTTTTTTTATTACAAACTGTTGAATTATTCGGGTTTTGCGTTCGTTCGTACTTACGATAGGTGAAACGACAGTACGCGAACACTCGTGAAGTAGTCGGCTTAATTTGGCTTCGATTTGTACTGCTAAGAGTGACTGGTGTGACAATTCAAACTTTTAGAACGATTAGCAAGAATTTGTTGCTCACCAGCCTCTCGGAGGGGGAAGCAAGGGGAGTCGCGGGGGGGTGGGGGGGGACGGAGGGGGCTCTGTAGCTATTTCGATTTGTATTACTAAGAACTACTTGTATGTAAAATTTTCAAGCTTTTTGCTCGATGTGCATGATTAGCCTAAATTATGGCCCTAACAGCTTTACTATAGTTTGTTCCACATTATGTTTTCAGAAAACTAACTGGCTGACGACTCGTTTCCATGCACATAGACCGCAAAAACATGTGGATATCACACTTGTACACTCAACAAAGTTACTGTTAGAGTTTACGAATGGGATGATTACGAATGTTTTGCACTGGTAGTTGAAGAAAACGTGCGACATACAGTCAGTTTTCTGAAAGCATAATGTGGAACAAAGTATATATGAGCACACGTTGGCTGCTTATACATGGCGGATATCTGCAAGGTAAACGACGCAGCCGGCATGCACATTGCACAATGCATACCCCTGTTTTGAAACGCTTTGGACTTCTTTCTTGGCGGGTGTGATGTCCTAGGCGGGGACACACCTTAGCCCAGCGTGGGCACCAA
>JAHWFP010161673.1:28703-46071 GCA_023313725.1 Lithobius niger | reverse complement strand
AGAAGGATTTGAAAAAAGAAAATGACGAAATGAAGAATATGGAAGAAAAAATACAGCTATTAGAAAACAGAGAAGTCAAAAATAAAATAGTATAACAAACAGTGGAGACAATGAAAAGAGAGGCAAAGGAAAAAGAACAATACGAGTACAATAGAAACTTAGAAATAAGTTAACTTGATTGGCTGGATGAAGAAGATCTCAAAGATGTAGTTCGCAGATTGGTGAGAAATTTCAATATTCAGGGCTGTGAAGATGACCAAATAGTGTAGCACATTGTATACCTAACAGAAATAAAGAGAAGCCTAGTGTACTCCTACTGCAGTTTAAGCAGAGGGATTGTAGAAATATGTGGCTCGACCAAAAAGGGAAGGTTGTAACAAACGACGATATCTGCAAGAACGGTAACAGGAAAATAGATGCCTCACAACAAAAACCTTTGCAAAGGACAATGACTACAAGTATGTGTGGTTTAAGAATGGAAAGATAATGATGAGAGGAAATTAAAATGAACAGGAAGTAAAACTTATATGTCGAGAAGAAGATTTGATGAGTTTAACACCCACAGAATACGTTCATCAATATTGTTTTTGAAGATGGAAGAAAAATTGAAGAAAAAATCAAAGAGGAAACTAGTGACTGTAAAAGTGTAACAATTTTGCATAGCAATATAAGAATCTTAAGGAAGAATTGGGATATGATGCAACAAAATTTACTAGAAATTAAGGTCAAATGAGATATAATAATACTAACAGAAGTAAACATAAACAAGAAGAAACTGATATGTATAATTTAGAGGGTGATGAAAAAACCCAATAACTAGATAGACCACTAAAAGAGGGGTGAAATAATGATTTTTACTAAAGAAGACTATGATGTAAAAGCAAAAGAGGATACTTATTGATGAAAATAATGTAATGGAAATTGAATTAAGGACACGATGAAAAAGACAACATCAGAATAATTGCTGTTTACAAAAAACCTACCACAAGTAAAAAAATAATTTATAAAATAATTGAAATCATTATATAAAAATTATGATAAGAACGGGTCTTATCAAATAATAATAGGCGATATAAAGACTAAAATACCAGGGGCAAGTGGTTGATTTAGTTTTTGTTTGCCTATACGAAAATATCCATTGCCTTTTATTTAATTAGCAGTTTTTCCCCCAAGGAGCTCTACTAATCCTAGCTTGAAATTTTGGTTTCCCTGCCAGGCTCGTAACCTACTGCGCAGGAGTATATAAGCCATATATAATCGGATTGAACCGGAGCGCATCATCTTTCTTCATCCCACATGAACCTAGCCATCGTGGGGAGGCTGGGTGGGTAAAAGGTAATGTATATTTTCATAAAGGCAAACAAAACGAAAATCAACCCGGTGCCCCTGGTATTATAGACTTTATATTGCCACGAAAATATCTATTACCTTTTATTTAATTAGCAGACTTTGTCACCCTAGGAGGTGGGTTAGGTTCGAAGTACCCGCCTTACAAGCTGCCAGCCACCACAGAATAATTTATGAGCAGAACACACGAATTCTACGATCCCATGGACCTGGGATCCTCAGTCCCATGGGTTAGCATACAGGAACAGCTGATGCTAGGGATCGAAAACTCGGTTCGACGCTAGGGGGAAGGCAGAAGAGCAAATAACCAAGAAATGTCAATCCTACCTTGGACGGGAAGCAATTTTTGAGTCCCTCGAAGCTCTGATGACTGGAACGGGAATCGATGAACTACACAGACCGCTTAGAAGAAGAGGAACAGGCTGGACGAGGATGAGGACAAGATGGCACAGCAGACAGGTTGGTGAACAATAGTCAGGTCTCGGCAGAGCCTGGCGTGTGGTGAAACACCTCTCAGACGGATCCAGAGAATGAAGGTAACCCGTCGAACCGTCAGATCACGATGTGCAGGATTGGTAAATCAACCGAAAGTTTGATGTGCATGATCGAGTTGCAGGATTGTAGTGAGTGGACCTGGAAGAAGATGGTAAGAAGGAAAAACACCGGCGCCAGAACAAGTCAAGGAGGCTGAAGCACAAGTGCCGTGGAGGACACCAGCGGAGGCGATGAAACATTCGTTGGAACAGCAGGGCATGGAGGAGAAGTAACTCGTAGCTTGCATCGGGAACGAGATCGGTACTCCTCGCACCTCGAAAAATAGAAACTTGCAGAATTGTTAGCGATTTACTTGGGAATAACACGAAATCCCAGCACTACCCCTTTGGCGCGATGCCGACACAGAGAGCACGGAAGAGTTCTGGTTGAAGAGTCGGAGTGGAGAACGATCCCCGGAAAAATTCGCACAAAGGTGGGGGCATCGTCGTATTGCCAAACCGAGTACGAGGACAAGGTTTGGCAGGACGAAGAAGCTGTAGCGCGGGACCAAGCCTGTTCTAGAGGACATGGTCGGTTGGAAGGATCGTGGCTGGTGGGAAGCCCCGAAGAAGTCACGGTGGATGGAACAGTGGATCGAAGTAAAGGATCGGATCGGCCTGGAAAGAATATGGTTTGTCCGAACTGAATGTCAGAAGAAGTCGGAGATGTTACTTGAATAGCTGCTGGTGGATCAGGTACGTTCCTAGTAGAGAGTTCGGATTGTGTTGAAGTTGCAGAGATGGCCCACGACTGATCAGTGGAATGTGGGACAACGGAAGGATCATGAGAAACTGTAAGTTCCGTAGGCGCCATGGCAGCTGTAATGGCCGAATGGAGCACAGGATCGGAAGAAGCATCGAGCGATGGTATGGACTGAGGCGGAGGAACGATATATGTAGGAGACGGCTTCAATGACGCAGGAAGAGGATCTAGTGGATCCTCCCTGGGTGGTGCAACCTAGACTGGCGGTGTGAAATAAAGCACAGCGGTTGCCGATGGGTCATTGTAGGGGGAAGGAAGAGGAGAAGGCGCCATCTTGTGGATGGCCCGGACCACGGTGATGGCTGGAGAGTCGGATAGGGCAAGAGGATTGCGCGGTGACCGGGATCAAACAGGAAACAGGTGTGCCATGTAGGTGCCTGGTCAAGGATCGACTGCAGTAGTGGAGTCTCCATGGCGGAGTGGAGGGGAGAGTGGGAACCCATCGAAGTCTAATGACTTCTAGGGGATAGTTCATCCGCAAATGGCGGTGCCAGGAGCGAAGAAGGTCTAGCGAGTTTGAAGTGCTGACAAGCTCGGACTGCAGGTTAAGGTTTCGATCTGTGGCATCGGTAAGAGAAGACTGAAGGATCGTGTTTTCGTTGCGAAGCATCGTTAATTCTAACGCAAAAGATTCCGACCATGAGAGTACGGAATGAATATTAAAGTCCAAATTTTCCAGATCTCGAGCCGAAAGTTCCAATCATCTTGTTAGAGCTGCATGAATTGTAGAGGCTGGTGGAAACGGTAAGGACACAGAGGATGGGGACATGATGACACTTTCGATGCTGGGGTTGATTTGGGAAAGAGTTGGCTGTCCTGAGGACGAAATCGTAGTTGAAGTGACTGTAGCCGATGACGTGGATCGGGATACCGGAGGTTGGAGCATATGACCGGACAGACGAGGTGGTAGAGAGTGGTGAGAATGAGAGGGGTCATGGGGTGCCGAACAGTTTTGATTTTAACTCCGGCCTTGAATGGCAAGATCGGCCTACTATGCAGAATTCCAGCAGTACCGGGAATCGCAATGGAGATCGCAGGAGACACTGCGGAACGGGATCGAATGTCTGAAGATGATGTGCGGGATCCAGATTTCTGTACCGTTGGTTTCTTTGAGGTTGGTAGTTTCTTCGAAGTTGGTGGAGGAAGCACTCTGGAAAGTACGGAGACATCGTGTGGTAGGGTAGGAAAATCTTTAAGTTGTTTCTGACAATCCGCATGTTTACGTGAACTCCTTTGTCGACGTCGGATCTCAGTCCAGTCTTGCTTTGAGATGGATAGACATATACGACATAGAAGAATAAGGCCATTACATTGTCTGTGGTGCTGACAGCAGGGATGTGGATCAAAATGCTCCCTAGTCCCTGTTTCAAACCCCAAACACACACTAGAAGTTGGATCGGGCACGTTAGCGATCCTAGGCAGGACGGGATCCTCGGACGAGGAGCTGGACGACATCGTTCAAACAGAGTGATGACTGGAAAAAAAACCGTTGCGGTTTAAATGAACGCGCCGCAGACGATAGCACCAACTGGTGACGGATCAATGAAACAGAAAGAGTCCCAGATGAGATGGAGGATTGAGTGCGGTGGACCGCAGTGCAGCTGTTCAAGGAGAAGTGTCCATCTGGTGGTGGGTCGGAGAAACAGCATCGAGTGGAGTCAGGCCGTGACAACCAGGAACAAGAAGTGACACTTGTATGGAGGAGTAGAAGGCAAAACCTTGGTGCTGGATTGGCACGGCGAAGCCAGGGATCGAGACGAGGTTGTCGAAAGGGAGAGAATAGAGTTGATGTCGTGGATCAAGATCCCAGTCCTAACAGCCCTCGGAGGTAAGAATATAGGAGTAACCGTCTCGAAGAAGTAATGGCTTGGCCTGGCTATCTGAGGAAGCGGATGGCAATGTCTGGTGGCACCGCATCTTGTTTGAACGGGATTAGTTCGAAAGGAATGCTGGCGAAGAAAAGCCAGGATCGGAGGCTTTCTTGAAACTAGAAGTTGTTGGTGGCGAATCAGGTGGATGAGGATCGTAGGGCAGGGGAGATAATTCCGTTGTACAGGAACGGAAGACGGGTACCAACGTTGTAGCTGGTAAACAAGAGTCTTGAGGATCGGGTTGCCTATGAAGGGGTGTGATCCCTCTCACTTGAACAGGGGAATTGGGAGTAATCCATAGTGGTGAACCAGGGCTAAGAGATTAAAAGTCTCGAGGCGACGCATCACAACCTGAGGTTAAAGGAGAAGAAGATTCGGCGCAGCATAATGTTGAAGGAGACAGAGGAACCGGACCTGGATTCGAAGGCAGCGGACCGGAAATCCTTGCAAAGCAGCAATCGACGGGATTGACAGAAGGTTCACAAAACTGTCTTTGGAACGGAACTGGCAGGTGTAAACCTGCTGGCGGAGAATAACGAGGTGGAGGACTAAGTGCGGATCTGAGGGGGATCGCAGTCACTGGCAAAGGCAGGATCGGGCGATGGCGCCGCTGATGCGGACCGAACCGCCGGAAGGTGCCACATGAAGGAATGGCCTTTTGCAGTATGGAGAAGATATGAGACAGTGGGTGTACTGGTGGACGGATCGTCCGCACACCTTGGCGTCGCTTGTGTCTCGGATGTGGCTGTTGGGAAAAGACGTACCGATGTACCAGGAACGGTGAAGCATGGTGTGTCCTCTTGTCCAGATTGAGGAGAGGGGATCGATCCGCCTCCATCCTCAGGATCGGTGCATGATCCTTCCTCGGTTGAGAGGATCGGCGAATCCATCGATGACTTGGGAGAGCTCCTGTGACAACCAGCTTGTAGCGATTGCCTAGGAAGAAAGATGATGCGCTCCGGTTCGATCTAGCTGGGTCACTTCCGATCCTGCACAGTAGGTTACGAGCCTGGCAGGGAAGCCAAAATTTCAAGCTAGGATTAGTAGAGCTCCTTGGGGGGGGGGAATGCTAATTAAATAAAATTAATGGATATTTTAGTGGCAATAAAAATATCGATATATTAAAAATTCCTGAAAATAATGAAGTCAAGTAAGAACAAAAATTTATAGATAATTATGAAAATAAGTTAGCAAAACTGGGCTATGAAAAATAAATAGATTCACCAACGAAAGAGGAAATAATAAATAGGAATGGGCAGTACCAGTTACAACAGACTTGTATTGATCATATGTACATTAAACACTAAAAAGGAGAAACTAGTGGAGCAACATTGACAGAAAAAATGTCAGAGCATTTTTTAACTATGTGCTGGATGTGGAATAAAAAACAACCCATACCTAGAAAAAATAATGAGAAAAAATGCAAGATGATTAAATATAACCACGGAAAAATACAAAATGGGATGTAATAGATAATTTAACATGTCCTGATGAAATTTACAATACAATAACAAATAAAATAAAATCTATATACACAGATAATACAATAAAAACTAATGTGAAAAAACAAATAGCAATGACGCTGAAGAGATTAAAAAAAAAGAATGGATAACAAATGAATTAATACTTCAAATAAACTTTAAAAATAAATTATGGAGTAAAACACGGAAAAACAATGAAAAAGACATAGAAATGGTACACAAATACAAAAATGTTAAAAAAAGAAATAAATAAGAAAATTCAGGAATGTAAACAAAATTATTATGAAGCAAAGTTTAAGGGATTAGAACAAAAAAGAAAATCGATAAGGGAGGTAATAAACAAAGTTACAAAGAATAACAAAAAGGTTAGCATTGATGACAGTATAAAGAAGACTTTTAAGGGAGAAAACTGAAAAATGACTTTAATGAAATGTATTCGAAACAAATCCCAAATCTGACTGAAAGGAAGCTTTAAGAAAGAACACGACTTGTATAAAAGTGGAAATTTTTTTAAAAAGTTGAGAGCAAAATCAAAAACAAACCAACTGTACAGAAAAATCAATGTACATTGACTACGCGAATGATAAAGAAATAATAGAATTAATCAGTGAGCTGAAAGATAAAAATGCAACAGGAATTGACACAATACAAACTGAACACATAAAAAAAACAAAAGAACATACCGTGAAAGCTATACGGTACACGGTAAAGCTAATAAGGTAAACTAATAAACGCAATGATTGAAAAAGAAATGTAGCCAAATATGTTAAAAATCCAAGTAATAAGAACAGTGTAAAAAAAAGGATCTAAAACAGATGAAAATAAGTATAGACCTATAGCATTACTCTCTATGATTGATAAAATAATAGAAAATTTGTTTCCAAGAAAATTTTTAGATAAAATAGAATTATTAAATAAAAGCCAATATGGATATACAAAAAATAAAGGTACAACTGACTTGTTAATAGACCTGAACGATACAACTACAAAAGCATTAGATGAAGATAAATATGTTCGTGTAGTGCTAGTCGACTTGCAAAAGGCATTTTGACACGTTTGATAAAAACATATTACCAGAAAAGTATAAGGGTTAGGGCTCAGCGGGAAAATTTATAATATTCTAACAAGCTATCTAGTTAACAGGAATACAACAGTACAGCTAAATTATTATTTAATTATTAATTATTTATTTAATTTAATTATTTAATACACACAAATGATATCTTAGAATATCTTGAAAAAAACAGAAATCTTTTTATTTGCAGATGACACTATAATAGTTTCCATACATCGCAAATACCAAAACATGATGAGTAATTTACAACACAATTTTGACATATTAAAGGATTGGTTTATTGAGAATGAATTATTCTTTAGCAAAGATAAAACAGTACAAATGGACATTACTGTACCGAAAATGAACAAAAGTTAAAATATTGAAATAATTAAACATTATGGTGACAGTAAGAACTTGGAAGGCAAAAATAAATATGAAACATATAATGAAAAATGCATAAAGTTAGAAAAAAGAAATACTCAAAATATCTGGGAATAGAAATTAATTCAAATTGGAATTTCAAAACGCATATATTACAACTATTCTCAAGGATAAGATAAATTCTACCAAAGATGTATCAGCTGCGAAAGATACTAGACACAAAAAATAAGAAAATAGTGTACGATGCTAGGATTGGAAGTATTATAAGAAACGGCATAGAACTTTATGGATTTGCGTCGGAGTACTTGATTGAAAGATTACAAAAAGTTCAAAATAAAATTATTAAAGTTATATTTGGATACGAAGGAAAAGAACAAAAAACAAATGACATTTTTAAAGAGAATAAACTATTAAAAATTATAAATCTCAGAGATTATATTACATTAACAAAAAATTATTACATAAATAAATTTAAAATCTATAATAAGGAGAAATAATAAAAGTAAGGAAAATAAACAAACATTCTTACAACTGACATGGAATAATAAATATAGGAAAAGAAGAAGAACTAAATACATACCATGTATTTTAACGAATGGCCAAAAGTTATGTTGGAGTACAACAACTTAAAAGACTTCAAGATAAAACTAAAAAATAATATGATTGAAAAACAAACTGTAATAGCTAGCAACTAACAAGATAATTAAAATAAAATACCCATTGCAATTCATTAAATTAAATAAACCAGAGCAAAATGTTGTTAATAATAATAAGGTTGTTAATTGTGAATATGATGTTTTGTATAAACTCCCTCAAGTTATATCACAGCTTTCAGAAATGCAATTGTATTGTAATTGTTATTGAAAGAATCTATTATTATTATTATTATTTAAGTAGTATTATTTAATGTTAAACAGAAACAAATAATCTATGATGCATGGATAAAAAGTATAATAAGTTATGTAATAGAAATTTGGGGTAATACTACAGAATATATAATTGAGAGATTACAAAAAGTTCAGAATAAATTAGTGAAGGTATTATTTGGGAACAACAAAAAGAAAAGGAAAACAATTGAGTTATTAAAAAGAAAATGAATTATTTAAAATAAGGAGACTAAAAAACTATACAATAATAATAAAAAAATATTATAGCAATAAACATAAAGTACCAAAAAACATTAGTAAATTGCGTGGAGGTAAAGGAAATATGAAATGCCACAATGGAATAATTCTTATAGAAAAAGAGGAAAAACATGGTATATACCAGATCTATTTAATGAACTTCCAGAAAACATGTTAACCTTTGCAAATCTGAATGAACTTAAAACAAATTAAAAACTCACATTATCAAAAATCAATATAATATAAGATACAGCATAGACAAGACCTAATAAATCATAATGATAAAGTAATTTGATGTAAAATAAAGTATGTATTTATGTAACTTGGAGTAATGTAATTGTGTGTAACTATGTATCTTGATATAATATAATGTATGTATATATGTAACAGTGTTGCCAGTGAGGGCATCAGACGTAATAATGAAACATGTATTGAATTTGAAAAAGACGTATTATATCTCAAACAAGCTTTGAAAAAAGCTTCGAGGATTGCAATTTAATTGTAATTTATAATAAAGTTATTATTATTATTTCTTTTTTTACCATATTTTTTGGTAAAAAGAATTTTCGATATGCCTTGTGGTTATTTGAGATTTTCAAAAATTTAAATTAATGATTCATGTGAGTTTCCAAAATGTTCAAATTTGTACTGCAATATGATATGAATATAGATTGTATTTACTTACGATTTTATTTTTCAAAATGTCTGACCTCTGCGGAGCCTATATTACTTATATATGTATATGATACGCATTGATCACTTAACTTTTGAAGAATTTTCATTCTGACTAGCCGAATTGTTCGCTGACGCTCGCTCATTCGGTGCCGTCTCGCTTCACTCGAGAACATTTCTTAATGCGACTCTTACGCCGCTGACAAACAATTCCACATCAAAAATGATCAATCAAATGATGAAGCAATTGATCGGTGTAGCATGCCTTTATCGTAAGGTTTTAGTTCATAAACAAATGACACATTCGATTTATATCATTCACATAATTTACGAATTAGTAAGACTAACTCTAGGATTAACAAACCAGTTAGGATGTTTTGAATTTAAGTTTGGCCTACACACGGCACTAACTCATACTCAAAGATGCTCGTGTTTTACCACACGTAAGGCGAGAGCTGAATAATGGCTTAATGTAAACACTACTAGTCGATTCTTCCTGGTTTAAATGTTACAAATGCAGATGTAGAATTATTATTGAGACCCTTTTCGGTTGTCAATATTCTTTACATAATTTAGTATTTAACATTTAAACTTTTTCATGTCTTTGCGTAATGTAATTTAATTGAACTGCTAAACGGGTATTCTGTCGTGTTGCATTTTAATTATCCATAAATCAACTCCAACATCCTTTTAACCCGTTCACTGCACGTGGTTCATGCTTGTATGAAAGTTACAGAGATTGTCAGCCGTATACCTACAGATAACAATGTTGGACAACACGCCACCAACGTGGCACAACAATTATGGACCATCCTCCAGCAGAAAATTTTACATTTTGAAACTAACAATCAACTTCGAAAAATTTGTTTCATCAGTGGTTCAAAGATGCTTTTTCACTTTTTCGATGGAAAAACTGTTATATAGAACTTCAAAAATATGCCTAAACGGCATCTAAATTATATTTCTATCTTACACATTTTTAGCTTCCTCCTTCCGGAGGAGAAAAGGTACATATAAACAGACAAACTGACCGTAAGTTTACAATGATTAAGATTTACTACTTTGCTCATGAGTATAAAACGTACCATGTTGCCATGCAACCATGCGTTACCTCTAAATCGGTAACCATGACGTTAATTGGGAAAGCGTACTTTGTTGTTCATATGCTACCACATTTTTGAAAACGCAAGAACAGAAAGAATCATCAGGCCTGATAACTAACGACTTACTGGTTTGAAAAGTGCTGTGCTAAAAAAAGGCTTGTGGGACTAATTCCTGACTAAACCTATCACTGTGAGGGTGTGCCTCATACCCCCCCCGCCCCATCCCCTTCCTACTCATGCTTGCTCCCGCGCATGCCACCCTGTGAGTAGAAGCTTTGAGAGAGATTCGCGCCATGCTGGCTCGAGTGAAGACTTTTGTAATAAACACCGTGCAAAGTTGAAGAAGCCTAATTGCTTGTTGACTATCGGGGGAGATCAGGAAGGGAGATCCTGATATCACGAATCACAAAGGATTTTAGTGTCCATGATATATGTGGCAAACTTCAATACAGCATAAGCTCTTCACTTCAGCACATATGCAACACAGGCAGCCTGCATCACTTCACACGAAAAAAAATGCTGTTCTTACTGATAACCTTTCCCAGTAATGTACGCAGCATTTGTTAACAGATCAGCTTGCCCCTGCATGTTACTACAATTAAATATTACTACTAATATTAGGATGTCCATACTTGGCTAGTTAAGACTAAGTACAAGAAGTCAGTTAACTTCAATTTATCGTCTTGTTGCCTTGTGTCGTTAGGTCAATGAAGGTGCTAATCTGTCAGTTCCCTTTAGATTATTTTGTTGTCAAGCCACTCTAGGAGGAAGGGGGTGTCGCTTTAATGCAGTCATTTCCTTATTCACGCTATAAAGCTACATTTTGGTATGGTACACACGTATGTCAGATAAACTCGTAGCCATTCGGAGCAATGGAAAATGTGACCCTTTGTATGCCCACATTTCTGGGGGAAGGGGGGATTAAAATAAAATTCGAGTCACTTCATATACGCTCCGATTTTTGGAAGGTCAACATTGTGTGTTTACTTCTCAAAATTTTCGTCGTTTTGTGTACAAATGGATACACGAAAAGAGAAAGATCCATTGGAAGTTCAACTTATCACTCCAATGTTTATTTTGCCAGCCCTTTCGCTAAGGGTGCCTCCAATTGAGGATATACGAGCGACTTCATGGCATTTCTTTGTGTCACCTTTATTAGCACGTAGGACATCTGCAAATCAACCATGAGTGGTTCAGCAAGCTGGTGTATGGGTTGTTGCAGTGGCTAGGCCTTCCGGGGCAACTAGCAGTAAGCAGAAACACTGCCATCTAAAAAAGTGCCTTTCTGACGAAATGTTAGGCAAGCCACTCCTGCGAAACACAAGAGGGTGAATGCACTGGCTATAGGAACAGATGGGCCTGGGAGAAGTTTCTTGTGCAAAACACGGGTCTCAATCCATTAAGCCATAAGGCCTGAAGAAAATAGTCGTCTGAGCCTTTCCATCCCTTTATTTCAGAATATTAATATTAATATAATATTAATATTTCTTTATTTTAGATATTGTGCATTTCTTGTATGACGATGAACTTGAACTTAGATTTTCATAGTAAGTGACACGACATTTAAAAAAACTTTTTTTTTAAAGTCAAATAAAATGCTTCTCCCAAGAGTTATACTCGAAAAGTTTAGCCAGAATATATAATGGCAAAGATTTCTTTCTCTGTGGTGGTTTTTTTTCTGTTCTGCAGGGGTAAACATGAAGTGTATGCAAAAGGTAATTAATACCTCCATGTATCTGACTTCAGCAGCCTCCCAAGGCTAAATCTGAAGCATCTGTCCCCAAATAAAACAACAATGAGAAATCTGGGTACTTGTGTTGGAGCTTTCAACAAAGCTGATCTTAGCTCTTTGAAGTCATTGTCTTGGGTTGTATCCCAGTTGAACTGGATATTCTTTTTGGTGAGTCTAGTTAGTGGTACTCCAATCCTGGCGAATTCGGGAATATGGCGACGATAGAATTTAGTCAAATCAAGGAACCTACAAACCTTATGAGGTTTGATGGGTACTGGGTAATTATCCATAACTGTTGTCTTCTTCCTGTCTGGCATCTGTTGATCATAAATCCTAAAAACCTTACTGGTGCAAATGTACATTTTTCTGCTTTGAGTTTCATTCCTGAATTTGCTGCAAGCTCTAGTGTTCTATCGGCATGACTGATGTAAGTTTTAAAATCTGTACTGCCTAACAAAACATCGTCCAAATAAATAGAACAATATTCGCCACAAAGTCTGCAAAAATCTGATGTGCGTAGTACTGAAAATATGCTGGGCTTAGCTTTAATTTCATTGATATCCTGGTAAATTCCAGTAACCTGGACTGACTAGCAAACACACATTTCGACATGACAAACTCTGCCAACTTGATCTGGTAAACTCAAAATTCAATACTCAAGAGTGAGAATATTGTGGCGCTGTCAAGTCGTGCCATGGTTTCTGTTATGGTCGGGAGGTGTATTGAGCTATTTTCTGTGACGGAATTCCATCTTCTTAAATCTACAACAATGCACCATCTGGCTGGGCATCTTTTTTTTTTACCAGCAAGTATGGGCTTAACCATGCAGATTTACTTTCCGTTACTGTGCTGATCTTGATCATCTCATCGAGACAGCTATCAAAGAGCTCTCAGTGATGAAACAGCACTTTGTAAATTTCGAATGCACTGGCTCTGAATTCCCAGTATTAATGGTGAAACATGATTTTCACAACATTGTATTTTGCGAAGGATGTAAGATGAGTTTTGAGCATGGCTAAGAATTCTTTTTTCTGACGCTCATGTAAATCTGGAAATTTAAACTTGTATTTCAAAACATTCCACTCTTCTTCCAACTTTTCCGGTGATATCTCAATGGTAACTCGAAGCTGAGGTTTGTTACATTATTCGGTCTCTGGGAGCCTTGTTCATGTTAATGTTTCTTGTTTGACTCCGCGATGTGCTGTTCTGCATCCAGCGTATCTACAGGAATGGTGTCCTACACGTGCTCTGCTACTGCTGTCGTATTCATCCCTAAATTCAATCCTACTGATAAACATACGTCCCGCCCTGAAACGTTTATGGCCATAACTGGAATAATGACTGTTGGTGATGTATATGTCACCCCAAGATCGTGAATAAACACACCTGTTCGGATTTCGGGATACGGTATTTGGATAACTGCTGCTAAACAAGTTACAGAATTATCAGAAGTAATCTGTTTTCAAATAAAGAAAATGTGACATCTTGTTAATACTGTGCCAGTGTATGATTAATGGCCTCCATTATCGGAGTCTGAAGCGATGTGAATTATTTATGAACAATGTTTCGTATGCAAGATGTATGTGTCTCTGCTAAGAATCTCCTTATTTTCCATGTATGTTTTCCATGCTAATTCTGGTGAAAGAGAAAGTTGACACATCAATTCTCCTATGTCTAAAATATGCTGTGTGCAATCCAAAGCAACTACATGCGGTTGATCCTTCAAGAAACAATAGCTGAGTAGCCTAACAACTGCACTGAGCCAAAGTTTTTATCTGGAACAATGATTAATATCTGTGATGTGGAAAATCTACATTTTTCTATGCGTGTGACGAGTTTATGTGTGGTGTTTATTTTCTGATTTCCTACGCTGATTAAACCAACTCATGTGTGCACGTCAACCTTGTAATAATCTGTGTTTATGTCACTAAGCAAACTTTCTGCTGTTGAATAATCTGTGGGACTCCCTACCGATCAGTGTTATTCTGGGCAACGATCTAACATTAAAGGCTAAATGTGGCCTAGAATATGCTGTTTTGGGTCCATTATCCAAATAATTTATAGAGAGAGAATTGGGGTTATCACGCGTTTCATTTTCGTGCTGCTCCTCACATTGGTGTCTATCTCCACTCTAGATGGTGTTGGGAGTACAAGCTTTTTTCCATTTCTGCTGTTTGCTCGCCGTGTGAGCGTCGGCAGTGCCATACTGCTTGAGTGTTTTTCTGTTTACGTTTTAGGTCATCGGCTGCTCTGCTGTTCCAAAGAATTACACAAAAGGTGGGCTATCTATGTTGTGCTGCGTTGGAATTCTTAATTTCCATTCTCGCTGCATTGCTGGTGCTAAGCAAACTGCTGATCCTGACAATAAAGTGAGCTCTTCTTTTCTATACGGGTCTGTAATATGTTTAAATTGTATACCTCGTTTATGGTCAAATAAAAAGTTCACAATGGGTTTATCCGTATCTATCGGATATAAGTCTGAATGATAATGGGTGCAATCCTGAACATTCTTGAAGAGAGTAATAATCACGGAATCGCATTTCAGATTAAGCTGAGAATCAGCAGATTCATTATTTTCTGAACTCATGCATTTAATGGCAAATGACTGTATGTCATAGAAGCTACATATTTCGAGGGAACTTTACCATAATATGAGGCTAAACATGGCAATAATAAAGTTCTATATTCTAAGGCAAGTTTCTGCGATTACCATTCGACTGCTTCATACATCGTGTCGAAGAAATATAGGGATTCGTGCAAATCGAACATTTCCATAATGAGTCATAAACGAAGGACGTGTTATATTACACTGCAGTCCAAAATCAATGTTAACAAGATTTTGTAGGGCAACTGAGCAAACTGGTGCTTTCTGAGTGACTACATGTTAGCAATGTGGCGTATTTGACGGCTTATTCCTGCTGTATCTTAAGCTGCATTCCCGTTTTATTAATCCGTATTACTGTATTCTCTTTTTCGTTTCTCAGCTGAGCTGCCTCGACAGCATACTGTGGGAGCTGAGACTGATTTTGCCGCTGCTTCTGCTTATACTGCTGACGCTGATTACTGCTATTCTGTTGAAGATCATTATTTCTGTTTCCCACATTGAACTGTGATTTATCGCTGTTTTGAAAACCCGAGAAGTAACGACTTCCATGGCTTCTACCTCTGCCTTTCTGATTACGGAAACCTGTATTGCTGCCGTTATTCTGTCTATACTGAATATTTACATCTATTCGTATTCCTATTCCGAAATAGATTCAAACGATTCTCCACTGTATGGCAGTCTTTACGCAGGAGGTTCTTTACCTAACCACCCGAAGCAAACCTTAACGTCAAGTCTGCTAAATACGGATAACGCTGATTCTGGCATCGTCGCAGCTTTCGTATACTTAAGTTTATTCTGGGCTTTCAGCAGTTTCAATCTCTCCATAAGTGAGCTTAATGTAACTGGATTGATACCTGTGATGGTGTTTTTACCCTGTAATTCATCATCTTTATTACTCTGTATTGCTGCTGTTTGCTCCAAGTCTGAATGAATGTCTAATTGGGATTTCTTAATTAATGCTTCGTTATACATATCGGGAACATTTTTCGGGTAAATTGCTGATAAGTGAACCTCAATTTCCACTAGCATGGCCCGAAGGAAAGCTGATTTCAATCCTTCATCATTAGAAGTTAATTTACACTAACCTTCCTTGCTGTCACTATCTCCCTAATCATTCAAATACTAGCTGCCATCTTTAATGCAAAATCCGTAATTGACACTTTTTTCTCAAATTTCGCTCTGAAAAATTTTGACTTGGTAATATTTCTGCCTCCACCGCCGAATATTTCTGCAACGTTTCTTTAAATATGGGCCAACTTAAAGCTTGTGCGAAGTGTGGATTTGTGGCTAGAAATTTAGCTGCATGGCCTGTCATCTTACTACTAGCTGCTGCGATCACTTGGGAATCGGTTAAAGACTGGTCTTGCTTTACGAGATTATCACACATAAGAAGAAATGTAAAGATGTCGAGATCATCCATTGATGAAAATGAACGAATGGCTTTCTTCGCTGCTCTCGCATCTGCCCATAGCCTAGAATTATTTCAGGTAAGACAACATGGATTCAAGGAGGACATGGATTAAATCTGCAATTTCGTGCAAAAATTCCATCTGCTTCTTATTTTGCTGGTGCAATAACCGTTAAGTGCAAGTCATTATTCCTGGAGACATGAACGAAATGTTGTTACAAAAGCCCATCGGTATCACCATTTACTGCACGAACCTACGTTGTTGGACTTCGTGAATGGTTGAGGCATAAACAATAGTTGCCCCTGACTGGGCAAAAGCTCATGAAAACACAGCAAGAATTTAAATTTTCAGCACATTGTTGGTGACTTGTTCATAAATGGATTTAAACAGTAAAACACGGAGGGACCAGCCCTTATTACAATATCTGTCGGTGGCCATATTGGTAAGTCAACTATGGCCACCACCATACATTATGCGTCAAAAGTCCCGTCCACCCAAAATAAAGGGCTATGTACTGGATATGAGTTGGTAATAACAAGGTATTCATATAGGACATCACCTACGGCGAATCCGATGATGGTCATCAAACTGACCTTGGAGGTAGTCTTCAATGTCACCCAAAATATATCTCCGAAACTATTCAAGATGTGGACATAAAGTAAATTAGAAAGTTGTTTGAGATTATAACACAAGGCCAACAAAGAAAACAGAATTGAAATGGCACCATAAACACGGAAAATATAACCGAAACAACTTGGACCTTGCAGGGGAGCCAACCAAGGGACAGCGATAAGCCTAGAAAGTGATCAAATACAGTTAGTTATTTCATAGCATAATTAGGTTTAAAAGTGTTTTGAAGCAAAGATTATGCAGAAAACAATCCACCAACAAGTATGGAACGAACTGAAGCTGAAAGAGGAGGCTCACTGAAAATGGATATTTAGAAGGTGCACCATAACCAGAACACCAATCTCTTCACTTATTACAAGTTTCCATCCTTACGTTAAGGTGATAACACAAATATGATAATGCAGACCAAATTTCAATAGATAAAGCAAATTAACAGAAAATATCCACAAAATCCTACTTTTTAGCCACAGCAGTTGATTTATTGTGGTTCTGCACTTAGTGATGCAGCTTACTGATAGCCGCTCGTAGCAGAGGGGAGCAGTAGCCAAAGTTTGCTGTACTTTCTCATTATTTTTTAAAGTTTGCACGAGTGGTTTCTTTGATCCATTAAAAGAAGCTATTTAGATTGTTCCCAAACCTTCTCTTTGGGGCACCAAACTT
>JAHWFP010161673.1:0-28603 GCA_023313725.1 Lithobius niger | reverse complement strand
GTCAACCCCCCCCCCCTTTCACCCCTGCTTTCATACAATTACATAAATCAAGCAAGGGATTTCTTCTAATCGATCCTTAGGGCTTCAGTACACTGTTGCATGATCACACAACAAGTGATTGCTTATCGCTGCCCCTTGGTTGGCCTCCCTGCAATGTCCAAGTTATGTTGCCCCTATCTTCCGTGTTTGTGGTGAGATTTCAGTTCTGTTTCCTTTGTTCAGCCAGAGACGTCAGGACGGATAAAAGTTGGAGGGGTGTAAACCAGAAATTTACCGACATAATATTCCATCTAGCCATGAATTTATGGCATTTTTCCGACTGATTTGCTGACTGACCAAAAATTATGTAATTTTGCTGACTGATTTGCCAACTGGCCAAACTTTGGGGGGTGTGACACCCCCCGCACCCTCCCATAAAAACGTCCCCGTGTTCAGCTTGTGGGATTATCACAAAGGTTATGCCCGTATCTTGGGTAGTTTAGGAGATATATTTTGGCTATGACCATCATCAGATTCGCCTTAGGTGATTTCCTATATGAGTACGCTGTTATTTCTAACTCATACCCAGTATATAGCCCTTTATTTTGACTGGAAGAGGCTTCTGGGACATACTGTATATTGTAGTAAGAGCTGGTCCCTCTGTGTTTTACTGTTTTAATCCATTTGTGAACAAAGCACCAACAATGTGCTGAAAATATAAATTCTAGCAGTGTTTCTGTGTTTTCGTGAGATTTTGCCCAGTCAGGGGGCAACTGTTGTTCAAGCATGATTTCTTATGATTTTCATGGACTAATACTGAAAGATGAGAGTGCATTGGGGAACAAGAACTACGTCTGGTTGCTGAAGGAGAAATCCATCGAGCAACTGCATCATTTCCCTGTGGAGCTGGGGAAAGGCTACGCCTACAAGTATTTTGAGCTGTGTTATGCGTAGGCCCCATTGATTCCATCGGAATCTATCAAATGCTGCCTTTTTCGTAATCGCTCTACCTTGAGACGAATGTTGTACTTGGCCTCTTAACCGTGTAGCTCCATTTCTTGGCATTATGGTACATTAAAAAAATTAACCCTATTATGAATCAGTCCACATGCTTCTTGAAGAATTATAGCTTATGCTAATTTCAATAGCGAGCAACTGATGCTGGAGTAATGGCTTTAAATAACACTAAATACTGACAAAATTCTTTTGGAATAAATTTAAGTCACATGCGATTGTGCTGTCGCAAAAAAATCTGGGTTCACGTATATTCAAATGTGCACTTAAAAAAGCCTGTATTTTGAGACTTTAAAGAAGGCCAAACACCATTGTAATTCTGGCAGCCCGGCTTTATAAGCTACAGAATTTTATTAGGATGGGTTACTAATTACTATTAATTAATGCTTAATTGTTGTCTGAATATCACTGGAAATGTCAGGAGTTTAAAATAAAAAACTTCAGATACGAGTTAATGAAAGCCACAGTTATTGTGTTACACATTATATTACCAAATCAATTAGGTTCAGCTCAACATGCAAATTAATAATGTACATATAACATTCATATCAATAACGTTACGACATTCATCCATTACTGGTCCTTCAGTAAAAGTAAAAAATATATCACAACTTAAGTTTCGTACAAAGTTTCGCTAATATCTACAACATATTTACGTTACTGCGATATCGTATTATTAGTTAAGTTTAATCAATAATATAACTACTAGCTGTGCTATTAAAGCAAGTCTACTTAACTGAAGATGCTGTCATCTGCTTCACTGATGTAGCCATCTTGCCTTGGCTTAGCACTTCATGTGTTATATTCGACCGGGACTAGGACTGTGAGATCGGGAACAGTTTCTGTTGCCAAAGACGAAGAACAATGGAGCTACTCTCATTTACACATATAAATAGCTGCTAATGCATAGCCTTAGGCAAATATTATGGGTTTCTGTATTGCTAGACAAAAGATCTACTCGAAGCGGGTCTGTGTTAAGTGCATTTCGCCATAAAGCGCAACCATCTTCTGCATGTGGAAGTAGGTGTAGTACAGTAATGCCTGTACTGATGGATGTCCCAAGTTAAAAGGTTCTTGCTTAAACTCAGACATATCTGACTCCTTAAGCAATAGAGGTGTGTCTAATGCGGGCTAGCTTGCCTTTAATACTGCTAGAAGTACAGTTGTCCAATTATGTATCATAAAGTTTGTCCGAGACTTAAAAGGTTTTGGAACTTAACGATGTAGGCTGTTTGTCCACGTTAAACACTTTCTTTCAACTCCATGTAATACTGACCAACTGACAAAAACGTTCTAGGCACTCTTCGTTCTGCTTAGTTGGATTCTGTTTACATCTTCGAGTCTAAAAGTGTTTTGCTCCCTAAGCTGTGCGTTAATTTGATTGCTCCTACTCACATAAGCGTTTTGAGCTAGCTGATAGGTGCACCTACATTGAACCGCTTGGTGAGGTGACCTTAACTGCCGTCGTCAACTATCGTCACACTCACATTGACTTTGTAATATCTGAGAGGACAGCTAGAACCAGCATCATTGGGGTTGATTATTGGGAAAAATCTGGTTTGATTCCCGATTTCAAAAACAATCGAATCTACTTTGACAAGAAATTCAAGTTCTTCCCCTTGAACAATTGGATGATTTGTGACCGCTTTCCGAACCCACCTCCCATCCCGTTTGGCGAACTGCTCCTTCCGCAGATCGAGTTCTGCACCTTCAACATCAAGACTCCCCAGTTTGGAACTTCACGCACTACTGGGCAAAAACGTAGAACTTTTTCCAGGCAAGGAGGGTTGCACCAAGCTCCGCGAACACAAGATCGAGCTCAAAGGTATTCCGCAGCCCAGGGTTGAGAGGTATAGTCGTCAGTCACCGGCCATGCACGCCAAGATGAACAAGATGGTCAACCAGCTTCTCCTTGAGGACAAGATTAACCCTCAGTCAGGGACTGGGGCTCCTCTTTCTTCATGAAACGTAAGAAGGATGGCAGCTTTCGTCATTCTGGATTACCGTTGGTTGAACACTAAGATTAAAACCGATGATTATCCAGTCCCCAACGTTGATGTAGTCCTTGAGTTTTTGTATGGGAAAGCATATGTCTCAGTGTTGGACGGTGAGTGGTTTTCACCAGATACCCCTGGCCAAAGACACAAAAGACTCTACCTCTTTTAATTGCAGCTGTAGGTCATTTCCCTGGAAAGTGTTTCCTTTCGGGCTGAAGAATTCAACCGCCGAGTTTCAGTGCACCATCACCCTCGCCCTAGGAGACCTCGTTGGCACCGTTTGTAGGATTTATGTTGATGATATTGTCGTTGTGACAGAAACTTGGCAAGGACATCTGGAGGCCATCCGCAAGATCTTTCAGCACCTTTGTCAGCACGGTTTTACACTTGAGCTCTCAAAGTGTAACTTTTGCCTACTTTTGATGACCATTCTGAGCTTGACCATCAGTGCTGAAGGTATCCCTGTCAAGGGGGAGCACACCACGGCCTTGTCAAAGTATCTTCGTCCAAAGGATGACAAGTCCTTGCAGGGTTACCTTGGCCTCCGCAACTTTTTCAGAAAGTTCGTCAAAGATTATGTGATCATCATGAAGCCCGTCACGTTACTCCTTCACAAGAACACCAAGTTCTTCTGGTCACCAGAGTGTAAAACAGCTTTCTCCGCTGTTAGAAAACAATTTTCTCGTCAGAGTGTCTACAGATTCCGGACTACTTACTTCCCTTTATCGTCGAGAGTGATGTGTCGGATTTTGGGATCTGAGCCAGGTTGTCCTACGTAAAGGACGGCAAGCCATGTGTCGTTGAGTTCTACAGCCGGACTTTGAGTACTACGGAACAGAAATTCTCGACCTTTGAGAAAGAGGCGCAGCTGCAGTGTCTGCTATCGAACATGACCTTGAGGGAAACAGATTCACCCTCACTGTCACTCACAGACTGTCAGGCGCTTAAGTGGGCCTTATCCAATCATAAAAACACTAGTAGGACTGGTCATTGGTCACTTTGTCTCCACAAAGTCGTAGCCAATGCTTT
Source organism: Lithobius niger (assembly GCA_023313725.1). Lineage (NCBI taxonomy): Eukaryota > Metazoa > Arthropoda > Chilopoda > Lithobiomorpha > Lithobiidae > Lithobius > Lithobius niger. Next base: position 24,584 of record JAHWFP010161673.1, on the reverse strand, counting down.
GTCCTGTACCCCACTTCCCACCTATCAGATCAGGGAACAGCCACAGTTCCGATTATTGATTACCAGGTTCTTCGTGTCCATCAACAGCAGGATCCCGCAATTCAGTTCGTCCATACCATTTGTCGCTCACCTACGAGAGTCAGCAAAAACCTCACCGAAAGCCGTGTGAAGCAAGTCCTTCATGATTTCATCATGGATGATGGACTCTTCTATTACACTGACAGAAGCGTTCATGACTGAGGAAATCCGAAATTCCCTACAAACACGTAACTCGTTTCTTGCTGATCAACACGATCGTCAGACAGCAGGACACCTAGGCATCGAGAAGACTATGGCTGTGCTTCGAATAATTGGATATTGGCCTGGAATGTTCCGCGATGTGAAGAGGTACGTTTGTTCCTGCCATGCTTGTCAGATCTCCAAGCCTTCATACTAGCTCAAGCAAGGTCTCCTAACACATGTTATCCCAACGGAGCTCTTCTCTCATGTCGGCACTCGTTTTGTTAGTCCCATACCTGCCTCCACCGGAGGGAACAAGTATGTCCTTTCCATCATTGACTACGTCATGAAATGGATGGGTTTATCCCGATGCATCACTGCACTGTGCGGAATGCGACGACTCAATTGTTTCGGAAGGTGATCCTTGTCAACGGCCCTCCGAAGTACCTGATCTCGGACAATGGTATTGCTTTTGCCTTGTGTCTTCTGGATGAACTCTTCGTCAGCGCCGGATAGCTGAAGTAGACTACAGCCTACCATCTGCAGATGAACGCTACGGAACACGTGAACCGCACACTGAAGAACTGTTTGCGCACCTTTGTGAATCAGCATCACTCCGCCTGGGGTCCACTCTTGGCAAACTTGGAGTTCGCGCTTCGAACCACTTTATACTCGAGCATGGGCGACACACCCTTTTTCATACAGCATGGTCACGATCCTTGGAATCCCACGAAGCTTGTCTGTCGCGCCCCAAACCTCCCGTGCAGTCGCAGTAGGAGTACATGGAGACCGACCAGCGAAACTTTGCTGAAACAAGAGACTTAGCTCATGCTCACCTCGTTGAAGCAGCGTGATCAGCAAAGCTGGTGTACGATCGCAAACGCCGTGACGTCCACTACAAGGTTTGTCAGATGGTCAAGATCAAGTCACACATCCAGTGTTGTGCTGCAAAGGAAGTAATCAAGAAGCTGGCGCCAGTCTACCTGGCCCACTACCGAATTGTGAAGTCTGACCTGACATATAGAGTCAAGAGCCTGGATGCACCGGATGACCCTAGCGTCGTGAAAGTCGTTGACATTGAACCATACTTCGACCCGAGGGCAATGGAGTCTTACCAGGAAGGTGGTGAACATAACGAGTACGAAGGAGAACCACCTCTGGATTTACCTGGTAACTCCGTTGGTCTCATTCCTGTCACGGAAGAGCACCGACGTCAACACTTCGACCAAGAGACATTCATGGCAGCCGTTGCTGTAGGTGATGCCGTCATTCCGGAGACTAGGTTTCAACTCGTCAATGCTGACACAACCTCTGCTGACCCCACATAAGGAGGGGAAAAGTATACTGTTCAGACCTGTCCCAACCTCCCCGGCATCACCAACTATGTCATCGGTTCGCTCGTCAAGGTACGTGCGCCTCCAGCCAGGATTCCGGATGCCTTCGGCAGATTTCTAGTTCTTTCAGACTTTGTGAGTTCCTATTGTCTTGTGGAAATAAAGTCTTAGTTTCTCTACAACGTTGTTCACGTCAGTCATCCTGAGGACCAGCGAAAGTGCCACATTTTAAACATGACTACGTTAGATTCGAATTGGTGTCCTGTGCTGTGGTGTCCCCTGCAAGGTATAGGGTTATTTTGTGTTGCCCAGCCGGCGAAAGTGTCCTCAGCCTAAGAGAGCAGCAGAGAGGAAGGTTGTAGCCCAAAGAAACTCTGAGACTATTTAAAGGGGAAATATGCTGCAAATACCAAAATGAGAAAACTCACTGCTTTCAGAAATTCACTGAATTGCAAGATGGTAGATGGAGAAGAGTTATCGATCTATTTGAATCGAATTCAAGAATTTGCTAGGGTAGCAAAAGTGACAGGATGCACTGCAATTACAGATGAGCTTGTGGTACTCTTAATGCTCAGTAGATTGACTGCACAATACGATAATTTGCTGTTCGTCATGGACTCCTTTGATGTAGAAAAGTATACCCCAGATTTCATGGAAGATTTTTTTCTCGAAGACGAAAGACGAAGAAATCGGTTTACGGAAACCAGTGAAACAACACAAATGCCAGGAAACTTTGTAGTAAGAAAAGACGAACGAGATAAATAGTCAAGAAAGAACTACAGAGGAAGTCCTTACAAATCTAAGTAAAAGGTCAAATGTTTTTCCTGCAGCAAATTCGGCCATTTTGCCTGAGATTGTCGTAACAGGAAAAAGACACAAGGTACATTCGACTCCTACGAATCACAAGAAAGGGCAAATGAAGTATGGTTCCGAATAAACAAAGTTGCTATGGAGGGAAGAAACAATTCTATGTATGGACCAAATGAATGGATAATAGATTCAGGTGCCAGTGTAGTGATGACCAACGGACAGGAAGACTTCTCTGACTATGAAAAACTGAATAACACATATGCACTGACAGCAGACGGCTCGAAGGCAACAGTGGCTGGAAAAGGAACGATAGTGACGAAGTGCAAGAATGCGTATGCCAAATTTGGAGAAATGTACCATGTTCCTTCCATAAAGACAAATGTTGTTTCAGTGGGAGTACTGCAGAAGGCAGGCTACCTAGTGTCATTCCCAGGAGTCAAATGTTTGGTTGAGGACCCAAATGGAAAAACGGTGAAGAAAGTGAAGCGTCGTTGGGACAATTTATTCCCCCTAGAGATGACAATTCACAAGAAGTCGAGCAGTAGTTGTAAAGTCCAAGAGAGACAACTGCTGAAGGCAAACGTTGTTAAGGCCGAACACAAGAAGATAAGTTTCACTACGTCGGGGTGGGGGGGGGGGGGTGGTGGTAAAAAGAAGCAACCAGGGAGTTGATAATTACCAGGTGTGGCACGAACGGATAGGACACCTACCTTATCAGTTGGGTCAAAAGGATGCAGAACCAAGGACTGGTAAAAGGAATAGAAGATGCCGTGATAAACCAACCAGACACCCATTGTGAGGCATGCCTGAGAGGACGTTTCCCACGAAAGCCATTCAAACCTGCACAGTTTCAACGATCTAGAAGGAAACTTGGTTTGATACACTCCGATGTATGTGGCCCGATGCCACAACCAACGATTAATGGCGAGAAGTACCATGTAAGCTTCATTGACGACAACACGAGAAGGGCATGGGTGTACCTAATGAAGAAGAAAAGTGAAGTCTTCGAAATCTTCAAGAAATGGCACACTGAGGTAGAAGCCGACGCTGGAGAGAAAATCCGACGCCTAAGAACTGACAACGGCAGGGAATTTTGTGGGAAAGATTTTGAGGACTACCTACAGAAGAACGGTATACAACAACACAAAACTCACCTGTATTCGCCACAAGAGAATGGAGTGGCCGAGAGATTTAATAGGTCACTAATGGAAAAAGTACAAGCAATGTTAGTGGGGGGGGGGGGGGGGAGGGGAACCTCCCAAAGTATTTGTGGGGAGAAATTGCTCGATGCGTGCTACCTAAGCCGGAGTGGGACGTTCGGTGAGAGAATCTCCAATCCACAGCTGGAGAGGAAGAACCAACGACGTTGGAAATTTTCGCAAGATAGGATGCAAGTCTTACGTCGGTGTCATGGATCCTTTACGGACTACGCTTGACGATCGATCTCTGGTAGGCTACTTGGTGGGATATGAGGAAGGACGACGCGGGTACCGTGTGTGGTTACCCAACCCAAGAAAAGTAGTAACAAGCAAGGATGTGAGATTCGAAGAGAATACACCCTACAAGATGATTGGGAACTCGCAATCCAACTTGGAGGGACTTGAATACACACACTTCCAGAACGCAGGAATTCCTGACCAACCATTGCGAGATAGGCCCGTAATGACAATTGACTTGTCAAGAGAAGAGAGTGAAGACGATAATCACACTCGACAAGAAACGGAAACTGTCGACGTACCAGGTCAAATGAGGCAGGGAACCCCACAACAGGATGCAGGTGGACAAGTGGAATACAACTGGTACGATGATGAACCATAAGAGCCACCAGCAATCATGATGAATGCGTCACCAGGTACGGTAAATGCAACTCCGGAGGTGACACCAGTGCAAGCTCCTGAACAGACACCACAGGCGCGAGGCCGGGGAAGACCCCGGAAAGCCAACGTTGAGGCTAGATCAGCGACATCTGAGCGTTAGGTAGAAGCAGCATACGACCAATTCCAAGCCGTGCAAGAAAGGGCACGTGAGCAAGCAAGGAGAGAATTGGAAGGAGGTACCACCCCGCAGAGAAAGGACACTCTGAGACGGACTCGTCGAGTAGTGGGGGAGTACAATTTGCTGAAAATTGTTTGGGTGGAAGAGAATGGGACATCCAAACAGGTAGTTGACCATAATGATTTCATGGACAAGTGGTTGACTGCATCCACAGAGGAAAGAGCAGAGATGACTCACCAAGAAGAAGAATTTGACCGAGAAGTGGCAAAGCTTCAAGGTGGAGTGGAGTCAAACAGACATAGAAGAAGAGAGGTGAGGTCTGCCAAACCAAGGCAGAACTCGAGCCACCAATAAGTTGGAGGAGCTCCTCACCCGTTCTAAAAACCAGAACGCGAGTGGGGGTTATGTTGGGAAAATAAGGACGTGTCCAACAATTGGTCGCGTCCCGGCCTCAAGTGACAATACGAGTGTTGCACGTGCCACACGATTGCGTGTCTTTTGTTGTTAATGTGAGTGTGTTGGAAGACTTCATTGCGTACGGACGCAACTAAGTGTGTAGGTCTCGATAGGGCTTTAGTTTAAACTGTGCCTCGTCCAAAAGGGACTCAACGCTGACTCATGAACTAAAGTGCTGAACGAGAAGGGAACCGATCGTCGCCAGAGACCGACTGATGTTCCGAGACGCAGCATGACCGCCATGTAAGTTGTCACCACGATATCCATAGTGCTAACTAAGCTATCTGTTCACAATCTGCACCTCTGTAATATATATGAGTGGGGCTTTTCTTCAGCCTCCCCATCACAAATCTGGTTAGTTTATGCTAGTGATGACTCGATACCGTTTAGCGAGTTACCAGACAATGACTGGCGATATGCTGACAGACTTTAGTTAAGTTTGTGTGTTCTGCTTAATGCAGCCCAAATGGAAGCCTTTGACAGGTAATGAAGCTGGGTTTGGTCCGACAAAAAATAGCCTGCTCTATACGTGCCAGGGCTGATGTAGCCCATACAGTTTGCCCTTCCCAATACATCTTTGGAGCTGAATCTGTGTAGCTGGCATTAAATCCGTTTTCCCCAACTGCTTGAGTTGTTGAATGAGAGGAGTCGTGAGTAGTCTATGGTTTGAGAATGGTGTTGGCACTTACGTTTTTGTGATTTTAGTTTGAGCATAAAAGAAATGATTTTTTTAGGAATGTTCCCTAAAAATTTGGTATATCTTGCTACTCTCGCAGCTAAAATCCTTAGAGAATTGTAGTCAATTACAGAGTGAATACAACAGAAGTTGTGTGGTTTAAACTGAAGCATAGATTTTCACCTGTTTAACGCAGATTGTTTACTTTAAACAAGGTGCCTATTTCCTACTTCTGTAACATGTTTTTTGCAAATGTCCGGAGGCCATTTTTTGGGGGAGGGGAGAATGTCACGATGCAGCGCACCCTCCCGTGTCGCCCTCCTCGCTGGGACTTATGTCCCCCGAAAGCGAGCTCCCGTAACTCAAGGTTTGAGCCAGAGGCAGCACTAAGCGTGCAATCCCCCGTTCACCAGTGTCGAGTTTTTGCAAGTGTCAGATATGAATAAACAGAGTTGTCCATGGCCAGAACACCCAGTTGGGGGAGATTCCCGACACATTTAAAATCGTCAATCTTTGCTTCATCAAATTAAAGCAGAGAGTGCATTAGAAGGCGAGTTAATCGATGTCAATGGTGAAGCGACGGTGTCAAATTGGTGGTTAATAACGGTGTGGAGCTAACCAGCCCCAGCAACACAACATGGTTGGGTATAAAGTTTCTATGTGATGCGAGACCTTCTTGAGCAAGTCGTTTATCCAAAGGCAGACGTATTTTCCCCCTTCAGTTTGCTTTTAAGTTTTAACGCTCCCATTGGACTTCTTCCAAGTAAGGATGAAACTGACGATCTCCCCATCGGAATGAGAATGGCACACTTCATGGCGGTCACCAGGAGTTGACCGATGTCTACAGGTTCCCCCTGAAATTTCGTTATGAATTGAACCAAAGAAAGAAAATAACAGGCATCGAAAATCAAAAGCTCCATGAACACTAACAGGCACGTTAGTACCAGTCCATTTCAGACGAAAAAGTTACCAACAGCTGCTACGATCGCTCACGCGAAAGCGCATAAAATCAAGGCTAACTAGTAGCAAAAAACGAAAAAATTGGAGACGAACGCTACGGAACTCGTGAACCGAACACTGAAAACTATTTGCACACCTTTGTGAATCAGCATCACTCTGACTGGGGTCCACTCTTGGCAAACTTGGGAGTTCGCTCTTCGAACCACCTTGCACTAGAGCACGGGCGACACAACCTTTTTCATACAGCATGGTCACGTTCCTTGGAATCGAATAAAATTAGTTTTTACTATCTTAAAATACTTACCTTCATTAAGTGCTTAAATCGTTTTGATTTGCTCTTTTAATTGCACGGAATTAAATTGAAACTCCCGTTTCCTGTTTTAATCCTTATTACAGTGAGTTTAGGTCTCTCTCCACTTGGAGGGCCGGCGTCGCGCCTTATATCACACTGATATAGCACTAGTCTGCTCACTTTTGTTTTGGCCCATGTTCCAGTCTGAAAGCAACGGGTTCTGTAATAGCAGGGAGGATGAGTGGTTTCTAATGAAGTATTTTAGGATAGTAAAAACTGATTTTGATCGGGGTAAAAATTTGTTTCTTACTATCTGCAAAACACTAACCTTCATTAAGTACCGACTTCGTCCAACTGGTCGGAGGGACAGCACGAAACCGGCTAAACTCAACTTTTTTTACCATTTTAACCAATTGTATCAGTTGTTTTCATTAGCCAATGAATTTATTTATCAACAATAATGAGAAACTTCCCACCTTGTTACTGAATGTGGTGCTTTTTCCTTTAGTTTTATTCTCCGTTTCACTTGTTTTACTTTGCTTTTGCGGGCAAGTGAGTTATCAAAATGCACACTTTTTCCTGTGTCATTTGGACTGTGACTGAATAAATTTGTGGGGTCGCTGATTACCTGATGTACAGTTTTTCCTGTGTGTGAAAGTTTAGCATTGCATGTTATATGTCGCACATTTGCACTATGACCATGGATTAATGTTCATAGTGCCGAATTCTCCACTCTGTCAGCTTTTACCTGAGTGGCACTGTGTGCATTGCACTGAAGTTTGTGAAGCACAGATTCACTTGTCAGTTATGCAACCGTTCATAGTGATCTTGAATCGCCACTGCAAAGGACTTCTCCGGAGCCTTCAATTTGTTAATTTGTTTGGCCATGTTAACGGCCAACATGGCTCCCTGTGACAGCGTGTTTCTTCATGGCCTGTTTATCTGTTGAAACACTTGTATTGTGCAATTAATCAGAGATGAAGGTGTTATTTCAAGGACATGCCACTGCGACCTCATCGAGAGGAATTCCTGATCCATCGGCCCAAGAAGCAGCCAGAGCGGGGAGATCATGGGCCCCAAATTTACTTGGCAAGTCCAGGTGATTTGGACCTAGGTCGTAGGCCCTTTTGGTAACTTCACAGATCCATCTTCCAAGCTTCGTTGCCATCACGGAAAACAGCTTCATGTCACCAGAGATTGGATCTATCTGCAGGAAAAGTGAAGTAGGCCTAACTTGTCTTTCTCCTGTAGAGTGTGAAGTGATGGAATTGCTGTCCTATCTAGATAATGGCATAGCGCTCGAATTGGTCATTGTGATTTTTCTGTAGCCCTTCCGGATCAACAATGTGTTCGTGTTTTGAAAATAATTGGCTTGGGAACCACGTTAAAGCGCTGTATTCAGCCGGAAAAGTTAAAATGACAGAGGACCAGCCTCGATCAAACTTGATGATATTGTCTTCCTTCAGAACATAGCTAACTCGCTTTGCTGGCAGCAGCAGCGAAAGCCATGGAAAAAACTGCCTTCTGAAACGGGAGAAGAAGAGAAGCCGAGTAAAGAGGCTGATAAGCAGCCTTTTCAAGGCCTGACAAAACCGAACGCATATTCCATTTGGGGAAAAGTTGGTTTGTTATGGGTCAAGAGTTTGCGAGTGCCACAATAAGACGTGAAATGACTAAGCTGTCGGTCACGGTAATTTTTTTTAAGCATGATAGGACTGAGTTGATTGTTGAGCGGTAGCCTTTGATGGCTAATGGTGACAGTCCCTTCTAGAAAAGATGTTCAAGAAACAACAAAAGCGATGTTACAGAAGGGGAATTGGATCAAATTTGTTATTCGTGCACCAAAATTCTAAATTATCCATCTTGTTTCCTAGTATCAGATTATCGACTGACGGCAACAGCGTAGAAGACGTTCGGTGACCGCAAGTGCAAAACCATCAGAGTGAAGGTTGGTCGTCCAAGTCTCCACCCGTGAAATGAAGAAAATCAGGGTACGGATGGGTCGTCCTTCCGTTGTGATGCGATAGGATGAACTCGGACACCGGGAGGGGAATTGGGCCTTCCTTCTACAGTTCCATGAAAACGATGTACCACGGGGCAGCAGGCCACAGAGGTGCAATCAGGATGAATTCTCCCTTGAACGGGCGGATCACGTTGTGTGTCACTTGAAGAAGGAAGAACGATGGAAATTCGTATGCATCATTTTCCGTCCAAGACATTGTCAGAGCGACTGTTGTCAAGGCCTTCGACTTGGGATTGTGGATACAAAATTCGAAAGCTGGCAGTTGAATCTTGTGGCAATAGGTCGACTGTTGGCTTCCCCCACAATTCTAACAGGGCTTGACACATGTTTGGATCCCAATTTCCATTCGGCTGTTGGAATCTGATGTTGTCTGGAGAATTCGTCAGCTTGGACAATCATTTCCCTGAGATGTGTTGTATTGTGGCCTTAGACGGAGGTGTTCGCAGGTCTTGAAGAGTTTTGCGGTTATGGTCATTATTGATGCTGGAAGAGTTCCACCTCCTCTCTTGATGTCAGAAGGCTGCTGTTGTGTTGTCAGACATGACAGTTTTAGTCTTCCTTTTGAGGAGGTTCTTCTCGGCCAAAATCGAGACGTGAATTGCTCGTAGTTCGAGAATGTTGATCTTCAAATCCTTCTCCTCCGCTGTCCAGTTTCCTGATGCCTGGAGATCTTTGAAATGGGCTCCCTAGCCTGTGTTTGAAGCATCTGTGAAGAGAAGTCCGTCTGCTGCGGGCTCGTGAAACGGAACTGCTGATTAAATGTTCGCCAGATTCAACCGTCAGTAAATTGATTTCACAGGAAGGTTGGAAAGTGGGATAATATCTTCCCATGAAGTTCGAGGATTCCCATTCCAAAATTGCGAAACCAGGTATTGGCTTCGCTTTCCACTGGCCTAGGGGTACCAGTTTCAAGCCAGAATCTATCAGACTGATATGGGATACAACATTCTGGGCTGTGGTCTCTTGAGATTGAAGAACACTTCCAAGGTTTCACGTAGGCTTCACTGTCTTTTCCTGGGAGAGACGAACTGTGAATGATGCACTGTCGACGAACACTCCCAAGAAGATGCACTCCCTCGATGGGATGAGTCGAGACCCGAGAAGGTTGACTCTGAGACCGAGGCTTTGGAATAGGTAAAGGTATGCTTCTCTTTGTTGAAGCAGTCACACTTTCGATTGGTTCCTTATAAGCCAGACGTCCAGGTGAGCGTGAGAGCGAATTCATGCTTCGTGAAGGTCAGCTTGAATTGAACGAAGAAGGGCTGTGAAAACATGCGGTGCTGTTGCTAGCCCCGAAGGAAGCACCGTGAACTGGTAGGTTTTTTCCTCCTGTGAACAGCCGAAAGAAGTTATGCATGGAGTGGTGTAAAGAACATGGAGATTGGCATCTTCTAAATTAATGGAAACTGAAGTTTTCCTTTCGAAGAGCCTCTAAAAATGATGGAATCGTTTCCATGTTGAAATGTTCCTTTTGGAGGTGGCCCATTCAGCTTTCTTAAGTTGAAGATGAGCCATTCGCCTCCTACATTTTTCCCGATCACCCGTATAGGACTCCAGAATCCTGGGGTGCTCGGTTTGCACTCCATTTCTGAGTCTGCTGGAGCAGAACCATACTTCGTTTTCCAGTACAGGGTCGAATGGAATTGCAGTGATCCAATCTGGAGGTTCGGATGTTGTTGCCGGAAAGGACAGAAAAGGTGGGTAGTAACCATTCTTTACAACCAAGAGTGTGAAGGCGTCGTCTGTGATCTGCTTCCAGTTTGAGAAGGGCCGCCTTATCCATCCCCTGACCTGTTCATGAAGAGGGGGAGGATGGGAGAGTTTTGCGACAAAAGTGAGGCCTTTCTAACATTGCCTCAGAAGTTCCTCTCCCTCTATGGAATCCCCTGCCCCTGCTGCGAAATTGTGAAGGGGCGCTTTCTGTAAAAGGAGAGCGTGAGTGTTTCCTTTCTGGAGTGGCTGGAATTCATTTATATATTTTTTTTATTCATTGGATCTTTTGCTGCTGAACTGGAGGTTCAGAGAAAAATTGACGAGTGTTGTTGGAAGGTGTTGAACTTTTTCTTTGATGGAAATGGCTTAGGAGCCGGAGGAGGTTTTGCATTCTCTTGAAGATCAGGTGCAGCCTGAGGAGTTGGCCACCGAAAATTTCCCTGGTCTTGTGGATAGGAAGAAGAAGAGTTGATTTTAGGCAAGTCAACAGGAGTGTTGACTGTGGACTGAAGAACAGTCACGTCTTTTGAAAACCATGGAAAGGAGTAACCTGGCACTCCAGGCCAAGCTCTCCTTCTGAAATGATGAAGGTTTCGTCAATTGAAAGCAACAATAAGAGGGAGTTTAGCGAGCTCAGGCTGTTCTATAACCAGCGACTGAATGGCAACAACAGACGCAGAGAAAGAAATTTCTGCATACGAGTTTGCACGTAAAGCACTATGGAAAAAAACTCATCTTCTTCAAGAGCTGCCGCGGGAACGAAAAGCAGAAGTCATAAGGGTTAAATCGAGTTCCATCAGTTGAGCTGGAGTTCTCAACTCAGCATCCTCGAAACTGTTGTAGCGACATTTAGAAGGCACTCACTCCTTTTCCGGTTGAGTGAAAAAACATTTTCCACTGATTGGGATCATGTGGAGGAAATGGCATAAGAGACTGTAATGAGTTTTTCATCCTTTCCAGATAAATTCTCTGAATGAGCAGTTGTATAAATGACCCTTCCTACTGTGGAATGTAGATGAAAGATTAGGAAACATCGCTTGTGTTTATAGGGGCTCGGCACGAAGATTGAGGGAATCTCCTTCCGGAAAAATTGAAAGTAAAACAGGAGTTTTGTAGGTTGCGGTAGACATCAGCCGATAAAATCTCCCAAGGGACAAAATCGGGTCCTTCGACAAAAATGTCATTGTTTGCAGGCTTGCGGGTTGAGATATCGCACTGTCAGATTATTACGAGTGGGCCTGTCGTCAGAATCCGAGTCATATGGAAAACCAGAATTGTCAAAATTGGTTCCCCCTTATGTCGGTCACCTGCAAATCAGTTTGCGTTGTTTGGAAGAACCAGAACTAGAGGAACGATCACCGCTTTGCAAACTCTTTTGCATTGCGTTTGAATTTTAAAAAATTCAACAACACTGGAACTCCTGGCAGGATGTGTGTGAACAAATTGATTGGAAGGAGTAGGAAAAATGGAAGTCCTTCTTGAAAGAAGATAGCAGATCGAAGTGGCAATTCTGGTTGAGCTGGCGAACAATGCTTGATTTGACAACCTTACAATGACTTCGAAGTGCGAACCTTACCACCTGAATCTTTGAGAGTTTTGAAGGAAAAGTTCGCTTAGAATAATCTGTGTGGCGAACTGGCGAAATAACGTTTTTACTCGAAGGCAATTGCCTTTAGACAACGAGTTAATTTCTTTCTGTAGCCAATATGCCTGTTCTTTCAGCATAGAAAGAGGGTCAAAGTATCAAAAACATACATGCCTTGCTCTTGATAGCAAGAATCCACCACATGGTCTTAAAATTCATAAAAAGTAATTAATTTTCAGGGAAGTATTTTCCCACTTGGTCACAAGAAAATAATGCACAAGACGATCGACACACTTCAACCAAACGTTCTAACGCTACACTCCATCTTGGAAAATGGAGTAATCTGGCACAAGAAGATGGAGTGTCCATCTTGTGCATTATTTTATTGTGACCAAGGGGGAAAATCATCCCAAGAAAATTTTTTTTCCCCTTCTTTAATTTTAAATCGTCATTGAAACATCTATTTTATGCACAGAAACATTGACAACGGAAGCCTGCGAGCCGAGTTGCTCAGCACTAGTGATTGGTTAGCCGCAACGTAAGTAAATGGCAGCACTGTCCGGGTGGCGGTTGCAACATTGCTCAAATTATCGATCACACGTTGAGCTATCAAACACAGTCCTACAAAATAAAAAATTTCTTTTCAAAAGCATCGAATTGAAAATACATGCCTTTGCAAAGTTCAGTGTTCACGAGTTCGAATTGCAGTCATCAAAACATTTACGTTTGCTTTGGTGGCTTTTCAAACCGTGGAGACGAGTTCAAGGTTGCTTGGGAAAAAGTCACCTTATCTCTGGACTGAGAAGAATCCATCGCGAGAACAAAGAATGCAGTTTAGACTAACAACACAACGGGTTTAGAATCAAAAATAGGGTTACCGCTGTGTTGTGCGGGCTTCGTTGGAGAGAAAAATGATCGGAGCAGTGACATCAGTGCATAAAAGTTCGAGCCACCGATCGAGTGGGGTTGGCTGCTGAAGCAGTGTTACGTTTCGGCGGACTGCATTTTTAGATCCAAAATTGGCAAAAGTATTCACATCTGAAGTATTCACATTATCATTGCCGCCTCAAGAATTTCACACATTTCACCTTTAATTTCATTGAAATTACATTCTCGATGCTTTCTGCACGCTGTGTGAAGATCTTGCGGAGTTTACAGGCAGGTTCACTTTGGAAAAATTTAAGCCAGAGGCTAAAAGCAAGTCAACTTGTGTTTCCATGATGCAATCTGGCGAAGAATGACAAAGTTTCCATAATTAAAGAAAGAGCGGAGTGCGTCCTTCCCGATGCATGCCCAAAACAAAAGTGAGCAGGCTAGTGCTACATCAGTGTGTTATACCACGGCTGTGACGTCACGCTAACTCAACGCCATGCTAAATTTCCGTTGGTTAAATCCCGTTAACCAACACCGGAAGTGTGCGTCATCGCAAAGAGTGTGGGTTATCAAGTTACCCCACACTTTTGCCAATAACCCACACTTTTGATACCTCTGGATCACGCGACCGGGAACAGCACACACCAACAACCAAAAACGAGTGCAAAAAAAAAAGTAACGCAATAAAAACGTACAAAACGATTATTAAAAGGAATGAAATCCCATCCCTGCAAACTCGTATATGTCTGGCCTATCTAAGCTATTCCCTCTGCGTTAACTCCCCCCCCCCCACAAACTATAATGCAATGACCTTCATTCATATCGAGATATTTTCACAAAACACAAACAGGTTTTAATAAAATAAAGAGTTTATTAAACCATGGCATAAAACAGTTATTGGCTAGAATCTCACAGTTAGTGATTTTTAACCAACGGCTGCGATCATTGTCCCGGCTCTCGTATGCAAATGTCTCACCCTCGAAGTTTGCATACTCGAGCCGGGCCAATGATCGCAGCCGTTGGTTTAAAACCGATAGCCGCTTGCTTCTAACCAATAACTATTACATATACGGCGCGACGCCAGCGCTCCAAGCGTAGAGAAAGCTAACTCACCGTAATAAGGATTGAAAAAGTAAACAGGAGCTTCAATTTAATTCTGGGCAATTGAAAGAGGAAATCGACATGAAGGTTAGTATTTTGCAGATAGTAAGAAACTTATGGTTTGTTTGACAGGTAACAGCATTTTAACGAAAATAGCCAAATAAAGGGATGTGTTTTCGGATAGAAAGCGAAAATGACTATTTTCCATGCATATGACCCTGAATTGGGGGAGGGGGATAATTAATTTATTAAACCGAATCGGCCTGGTAGTACACAGAACAACTGAAAGCAACTTCCAAGAATATTAATTCAGTAAATTACAGTTCACGCTTACTGAAAGGAAAAAAATCGCGATGCAATGTACAAACAGAAGGCGGCTAACGTGGAAACTATTGCCAATATTGTGATTCTAATAGCCCGGCTTGTGAAACTACAGAATTATGTCAGAATAGCTTTCCTATTTAAATTTATTAATGCCTATTAATCGAGGTTAAGCTATTTTCGTCGACGTTAGGAATTTATTAAAAGCTGATGCAAGCCGATATCCAGTTGTCCTGTGTGCTAGCAGGCAAATACAATGTACCAGGGAATGAGTTAAAAATCGGGTAATAACATATAACAGATTCCAGGGGTCCATTCTGCAGCAACGAGCAATGCATCTACGGTGCAATATTGAAGATAAGCAAATTGCAGAAGGCATTCCATGATGAAGAATCTATGATCTGGATGTGCTGGTTCAATAACTGCCATATAAACCCATAATGTAATGCAACTCACAACAAAAATATACATGATGTCTAAATAACGAAGCATCAAGTGAAGTTTAAAAGACCGAATTTAGTGAAGGCCAGATTGAGTTGAATTAAACGTTGCCTTGTACGTGGCAAAATTGATAGAAAGAGCAACGAGCAAATCAGTATACACCAGATCAATCACTGAACATCACTAGCGTCTATCGGACTATAGGTCTTCACGTACTGAAAATCTGAAACTTAACTATTTACATATTTAACCGATGCAATATCAAGTGTTGTTTACTTTCAATGCCAAACTATAGCATGTTTAATTATTATTATTTTATACCGTATATTGGAGCACAAGTACTTAACCGAGTCAACTACGGTCTCCCTCTGCGGGAGTTGATCTGAAATAGCAGGCGTGGCTACGGGACAAAGGGCTCGGCCTAGTACTTACATAACCTTAAATGCTCAAGTGCCTTACGTAACCCTTATTTAAGTGTGTTCGTAACCTATAGTCCTGACCTTGTTAAGGTGTTATATCTAGATCACCGCTAGAGTTTCTGTCGCTAAAAGACTAACGGGGCTTGGCCCGCTATGGTTTATATAAGGATTATTAATGATTTATAAAGTCGATATATGAATGGCTCCCAATAAAGTTAATAACTGGTATCGACTGCAGGGGATAATAACCAGATAAGGGGGGAACGGGATAATGGTTCTTACCAAAGCTCGACGTAGGAATTGCTCCAATAAAGTTACTAACTGGCATTGAGTGCCGGGGAAGGAACTGTAACGTGTGCTCCAATGAAAGGTTAAAAAGTTCTGGGTCCTCCTACCTATAGTGATACAATAATGTCAAGACTAAAATCTTCCACTTATTTGTGACGGAGGCGGGGTCTCCCTCTATTTGTGGTTATGTGGCCATTCATCTCTTGTTACCTAGCCAAGTCAACACTACACATGTATCACTGTACTTAATAGCTTTGAATGGCTGTGGACATTTTTCCATTTCACACGCCCTGGTGTTCAAAGCTTTCACAAACACTTCAACCCTTCTAATCCCCTTGATTCTTTGTACTACGTACGTTACCAGTCTGTTAAACGTTATTACTCCGATAATTAATTACTAAAGGAAGCCCGTGCCATACACGGCTGGTCTTCGATGCACTGTTTGCAATACTGGCACAGTTTGGTCGTTCAGCTCATCTGTATGTCCATGTTTGACCAAATTAAGTTTCGTCCATCAAATTTTCGCTATGCTCACTCAATCAGCAACCCCATTCACGACGTAGCCCCGAAGCCTTTTCCAGGCATCGACATTTCGATATTTCTGTAGGAAATAAATAAATACGCTTTTGTAGAACAGAGTTGAAACCTTTAGCCTGGGCTTTGGTCTTTTTTTTTCCTGGAAGAGGCAGAAAGTAATCGCCTGCCTCATTGTTTTGTTTTACAGAGGTCTTACTGTTGCCGACCACTTTGCAATTGTTCAGCACCGTAGCAAAGACAACACGTGCACCAAGAATGTAAAGCGAATCAAGTGATTATTACTTAAAAATTTGAGTCTTCATGACAGAAGTCGTAGTAGTCTTGAGTTCTACGATCTTATGTAGATGCATACGCATGAATATTCACGAGCCTAACTTACATATTAATAATAGTGTTTTGATCAAAAGTTTAATATTAGTAATACACCCAGGCTTGCTCAAATCACAACATTTACACAAGTAGGTTAACCAACAGCCTTTATTGCACCAAACAGCAACAAATAAAACAATAAGAATTATCGGAAGTTTTCTTGTTACAGTATAGTATCATTTTCATGATCAATATTTATTCACAGAAAAAAAAAAGTGAATATAACGCATAATTATTATTCAACTATGTAAGGGGCAGCAAATAGAAGCAAGACGAGGGAAAAAAAATAAACAGGAACTTAGCTCATTAATAACAAAAAGGGAAGAAAACAAAACAAAAAAAGGCGAAGAAGGTAAACGAGTACGACTCGCCAATAAAATTATCAACTCTGAAACATGCGATGTAGTTCTCAACCGGGTTTTCAAATCACAGCCAACTTTGCACCTAAACCTAGTTGCCACAGCAACAAGGAGCTCAATACAAACCTCACTCCTTAGTGCGTAACAACATCTGGGCAAATACACACATACACAATTTTTCACCTTTTCCAAGACAAGATGTGTATCGTAAATTTAACAATTTCCGTAATTACAAAATCTTTTCTCCTGCTTAAAAGGTATCCTTACAGGAGCATTCTTTCAACCCTAATACACACTGGATGTTGCTCTATTTAGGGAACTACGGTGAAACGGAAACTAAAACACAGCTAAAAAGCAAATGTTGAATGTAAAAATGCACATACAAAAACATATGCTAATAACATCGAAAAAATTACACTTGATAGAACTTTTTCTTTTCACGCCATCCTTCTACAACTCCGATAACTGGATTAAATAGCAAATACATAAAAAAATTCTGCATATTTACATAGTAGTAGTAATTATAATAAAGAATATTTACCGAGTACTAAAGACTTATTGTAACTAAACTTATTACTTATTTCATAGAAAGGGCAATCAAAGTTTTAACGAAGACAATGTTTATTAATGCTGTTAACTGATGAAATGAAACTGGAAACAATTCTGATTCAAGCACGCGATAAATTTGTGCCTTCACTGACGTGTTCTTCTCACATGTTGAAAAATGAATTGAATCTCCGTCACATCAGATCTTCCATATACACTGTACAAGAACACCTTCAGACGCTTTACGCAGTCCAAATAATAAACACCACTATTGATAATCAAGTACTTGGGTACTGACCATGTTGACTGTAACGTGTAAAAATAAAAATTATTTTATCAGGATGAAATAGTTAACATGTCCGAGCAGTAACTGTGAAACTTCAGGAATTGGCGATACAGAACCTCAATTTCTGAAACGTGATAATTTTCAGGCAAATGTGACAAACTAAGCTTGTTTGTCTTTGGCAGCAATGTGACAAAAAAAATCTCCTTGTATACAGCTTATAGGTTAAATTGCAATTACAAAACATCATCCTGTTAAATTAAAATGTTCTTTTTATCCTTTTGATTCTTACAACACACTCCAATCAAAATCGGCTCATATAACAGAGGTTCTACTCCTGTATAAACTAGAACTACAATACACGCAACGGCCCTACTTAGGGGCATCACATTTTACTCAATTTACATTTTGTAACCTCTTTTTTAAGCTTTTTCACCAATTCCTAATGTTTTACCGAGTGTAATCACAATAAAAAGGCCCCGACACGTTTGTGTAAATTCAGTGTTGCAAATAGCAAGGAAACGTAGGCCAGGCAAACAAGGAAAACAAAATAACTTGTTTAAGAACTTGCTTTTCAAAAAGCTGAATCACCACCAAATTGGATTTTTGTCTGCGGTTTAAAAAAGTGTTATAACAGGAAGATTTTTTTTAAAACTTGTTCTAAACAGCTGCCATTTTTACAGTGTATTTTTAAATAACCAGATGTATGCCATTACGTGCAATGCTTGCTAATAACAACACATTTTACACAGCCAGGACTACATTTTGCCAAGTTTACATACGTCATTACACTATTTACTTCCAGAACTGATAACTTTGCTTGTAAACCTATTCAATAACAAAATCAAAACCACAACACTAACTATAAAAGTTTTTTTTTTAAACAATCTGACCAGTGGGCAAAAATCTATTTTTGTAGACCTTGTTTTACCTAGGAACAATAAATATCAACCACTTTGGTTGTTGGGAAACAGTGATAAACTCGGGTAACGGCAAAATAAATTGTCTGTCAAAGAATGACTAAGGAAACCCATTTCCGTGTGTACATGTGGTACATACGGTTTTGTACTAGGCTGTTCACAACTCAATATGTTGTTCAGCAAGAAACATTCGTTAGGTTGATTGGTGCTCTCACGGCTTAAGATTTGCTAGAGATCTCACACCTCCCATGAAAAGTCGCAAAGTTATACAGTATCACTGTTAGGGGAGCGAATTTACAGAATTTAATGGCAAATTAATTTACGTCTTTACATGCATTCAATGTTAGCAGGAAACAAGGTGAACATTAACATCCATTAGCGTCAACTTAAAATAAAGGCAGAGAGCAGGTAGTGTACATGGAATGGTTAGGGGTACTCGCACCAGTGAAAATTACGTTCCGTTACGTCTAGTGTTTAGTACATAAAATGTGTACACACATTATCGCTTGTTAGTTAGCAGGACAGGGCATTTAAACAATGGTTAAAAAGCGGCCAGAACAATTATTTACACGAAAAAAATGTAATACGTTTTTCAAATCGTGACTGATGCTACGACTCTGCAGTGACCGATACGTTCCAGTCGCTGCAGCAAATTTCTTTTACCATGGTCAGTGAGAGCACCAACATTAAGGCAGCTGAATTAAAATTGTTTTCATTTTTATTCCCCCCAACTGATTGGCATTATCCTTTTCCACACGAAAAATGCAAACAGATTTAAAATCAGAATGCCCGTTTCATGAAGGCAGACAAGACTGCAACAGGCCATCCATACAGGCAGCCATTCAAAGGGTTAGTTTCTTTTAAAAGTGAATCAAGAGTGATAGATACCATTTTACAACCAGAAATTACCACTGAAGATTTGTTTTAAATGTGATGTATATGGTAGTTTTTTTTCACAGAGATTAAGGGCACGCAGCTAAACTCTTCAGAACTAGACGTTTTAAAATGAGCTTTGTTGCACATATATTGTCGGTAAAGAGTAAGGAACTTATTCTTCTTTTAAAATTTTCTTATCCAAGGGAGACAGGCAAAGCCGTAATGTTACACAGAAGAAAGGACAACACCCCAGCACGCTGAAATGCCGAGTTCCAAGAACACGGCAGATATGACAGAAAAGTTTAATAACTCAAAAAGGGATCAATTTGTTTCCTTCAGACTTACGTCGTGAATGACAAGAGCAAAACGAATACGGTTCCCAGCTCTCATCCACAAAGTATCTCTACTCATCGGCCCAAACAAGGGCGCAACAGTCTGTCTAGGGATCTTTGGCGGTAAGAGCTAATTGATACTACGTGGTGAATCTTTTTAAATGAACTAAATGCCAATTAACGGTACTTCACTATGGTTTCCCCAGAACATTGATTATTGCAAGGGTTCGAAAATCATTGTGGCTTCACGTGTGAAGCAATAACTGCAGTTTTTAGGAACTAGCCTGGAAAAAAAAAACGATGTGGCTTTTTTTAGGTGATGCGGCAGTACTGAGAAACATTTTTCCAGCTTTGCAGGTCATATTACTGTATAAAGTTTTCCAGAAAAGATGAAGTAAAATGTATTTATTTGAGCTCGGCTTTTTTTTTTAACTCTGTTTTAGCTTTTTTTTTCTAAGACAATAACGAACTTTTAGTTATTCTACGATTTATGGACTTCTCGGTGTTCACTTACTCATGACCAACAACCATATTTGCACTTTGCTGCAATATTCCAATATTCCATTTGGCTATTTTTTTTTACAAACTCCAATACAAATTATGAACTCCCACCTTTTTTAATCGTGTTTTTTTCTGGTAAAATGAAATGTGAGCCTGCAAAAAAAAAGAGTCTTAAGTGAAACCAATATCCTCCGCTTTCCTACTCGAGATAAAAAAAAAGTTCCACATTGGGTTGCCCGTTAATATATTTTTTTTTCCTCAGGTAAATAATGTATAATGTACTTAAAAAATAAATTTCAGAATTGAAGTTCACTGGTGGATAAAATCATAATTTAAGAAACTCGAAACAAATGTACGACACTAGTGCATTTAGAAGCAGTGTTATCATCGTATGTGCTCACCAACTAATCAGTAATATTAATTAACTCGTTTCAGAATTTAAAAAAAAAAGCTTACGGCCATTTGAGTTGAGGAATGTTGCCTCCCTGCACGAAGAGTGAACTTCTGGAAAAACTTGCTGTTAGCCTAGCATTTGGGTGCTAATAAATAATGTATAAATTATTCTGGCCAGTACAAGCGGCAGGAATGGGATCCATCACTCAACCAGTAATTTTTAGTAATTAATGTCACTGTTGATTTAGCTTTCAGTTATTATTTTCCAGATTTATAAAAGTTGTGATGAATAGAATTTTTTCCGTCTTCTATTAACCATGATATTTGCAATATTTTTGACATAATATTTATTACTAAACAGTTCCAAAACTCCAAACAATTCAAAACACAGAAATTTGGTACATTCATGGCTTCTTGTCTTTTTACAAGGTTGTTATATTAAAGGTCGTACGGAATTGCAAGTTGATTTAAAAGAATTTTCTTTGTAAATTTGGTCACTTGACAAAAAAAAAACTCATAATCGCCATTGTTTTGCAGCATCGAGTCAAGAACTGCAAGTTTTCTGCACAAGAAAGGGCAGTGAATTAATGTTAACAACGTTAAAAACCAGTACATCTCACACGATCTGAACGATTTTCTTTTAAAAGTAGAATGGGTGCTGCAAAAGTTCAGTGAGAACAAACGACTGCAAAGTTAATGTACAGTTTCAAAGAGAATTTTGAGACGGATTAATCCACCAGCTAATCTCCTATTCTGCAACTGGACAGGTACAAAAAGTAATTCTACTCGACCCTGGATTATAACAATATGATAATAAACAACAGGCAGGGAAGGGAAAAATAGACGAATACAAGGGGGGGGAGCAAATTTACGCTTACATCAACAAGAAAGAACAATGAAAGAATTACTGTTCTCCATTTGCAAAACAAGAAGGCAATTTTAGGAGTAGAGGAATTAGCATAATTAAAAAACAAAAACAAAAATTAGGAAGAGAACAATGGAATTCATCCCGTATATGTTACAAGACACAATAAAACACCAACGTTTAAAAATTCTGTATTATTAAAATGCCTTCGCTAGTTTTAAAATTTGATTTTCGTAAGTTGACAAATATACAATATAGGAAATTAAATCAAGAGAAAACAAACAAAAAAACACCGTTTTATTTACTGCTACCAAAGAAGTAAAGTCTATCCTCTTCTTTACGTGCTATCATTAACAATTAGGGACTAAAAATTACGTAAAAAAACTTTTTTTTTGATTTTATGTCATAACCAAGGTGAAACCGCTGACCTCTAAAATTCCAAGTTCCAGACACATATCGTGAATAGTTTTTAGTGCGCAAAAATGAAAAATGTCTCATTTCGAAAAAGAAAATAAAAAGCCAAATTAAAGGGAAACCACCGGGTTTTAAATACTGGTACGTTATAAAATTAAGTAAAATCTACTCCTAACCAAATAACAATTATTTAAAGTTCTACAACCATTTTTACTACTTCTGTATAAATTTAACGAAAACGAAATTCTAATTTATTTTCCCTATGGCACGCTATAACAAACGGCACTTCAACACATCTGCTCATAGCACCACAAACCGAAAGTTATACACAACATTTTACAAAATAAGAAAGTACCATACAGTTTTTGCATTATTTAAAACCCTTTGATGAAAGCTATCCTTAAAACCGCTGTAATTAATACTAAGGCTTGGAAAATGTCAATTCAGTTCGCCGGTTCGTTCACGTAAATCTAACTTTCGCTTTTTTGAAGCAAGTTGACTCTTTTCTGATCCACAACTCCGCAGACGCGTCGCATACCCAACAACTACTACACTCAACGAACCACACATTCTCGCCGATTATTAAACCAAATACAAAAAGGTAACTACCATACAAACAAACAAAAATAAATCAAGATGAGTTCTAAAACTTAAAATGAACTAACAACGTAATCACTATAATGCATAGCTCAAATAAACAAATCTGTAGTTTGGAACTTAGCAACAAAACGGGTAGACTTTACAAGCCTTGAAAGGAAAAACGAACAGAAAAAAAAACAAGGTAAACTGCCCTCTTACCATAAATTTATCATTTCATGATATTTACGATGGGCTTACAATATTACTAACATTACTCATTAGTTTGAAAACATTATTTAGAACAAAATACAATAATAATAGTTATAATAATGCACAAAACAAAACTTATATAGTAACGAATTTCTTTTTGTACGACAAAATAAACAGTTGCGAAAATGATAAAAAAAAAAAAACATCTGTACAATACCATCATGTTTCTGACCTAACGCTCGCAACACAAGGAAACAGCTTTACGTAACAATCGTTGCCCGGTACAATTTTTAGGCTACACTTACTGTAACAACACGGTGTCGAACACCTAGATATTCCTGTACAATTTATGATTATTATTAATATTATACTCAATCTTCAAAAAAAAAAAAATTTGGTGTCAGACACCACAATCCTGTACACATTTTAATACAAGCAGATGTAATTCTTCCTCTAGGCCACTAGGTTTTTAACTTAATGGCCATATTACGTATATTATCAAATACGGTTGATTTTCGTGCTTCTCCATCACAAATTATTACACAAACAGTTTTTTGAAGCAATATCACAAAATCCGACAATAAAATTCGCCGGGGAAACAAACTGCATCCGGATGGCTCGATTCATCTTCTGCGTTTAAAAAGAACATTCCACCCTCAGTATTACCCTTATACATTGCGGCAGACGGCACAGTGGAAGCATTAAGTCACTATTAGCCTTACACAGCAACCATACTTCAATGTTGCAAAGCGCACATGCAGGGTAGACAAGTCAACAAACAACAAAAGAGGAATGCTCTTTTTAAGATGATTGAACAGGGATAGAAAAACCCAATCTCTTCCCAAACCTACACTAGACTGGCACCATGAACTATTATCGGACATTTGGGAGCCTGCTCCTGCCGTCGAGACACACCAAGAACTTAGGAATCATTACTAAGGATGACAAAATGTAGTAATTAATCAATTTTGTAGTTACAATTTAGTTGATGCACTGGATTTTAACTTTAAGTGCAGCGAATTGGGTCTACCAGCAAATACCAGAACAAGGAACATTTGGCATGCCATCAATATGTGCTACAAATTTGTACGATTTAACTTTGTTCACTAACAAGAAACTTTCCCTTAACAAATGCAAAGTACTGGTTATCATGAATAATACTGGCAGTGACCTAAACCCCAAAAAGTATTGCTACATTTACACTTTCGAAATAAGCTACACTTTTGTCACTCGCTCGGTTAGGATAGATAGTAAAGGCTACCAGACGTGCGATCAGTGAAAACGAAAGTCAAGTGTGCATCTGAATTTGATTGACTCGTCAGCAGATGCTAAGGCAGAAAACAACGATTTTGGGACATTTGTTCAGACTTATGCAAGGTTACACAATTCAGCTATTCCCTGGTTACAAAATTAAAAAATGCAATATGTGCTAAACGGCAACTAGAAAATACGTAGTGGTGAGCAACTTTTAAGGCTTATTGGCCAAATTGGTATTGAAGGTCAGGGTATTGAAGGTTAGTTTGAAAGGTCAGGGTTCCAGCAGTCTACACTTGAGAAGAGAAGGGTTTTGGTCAGCTTATTACAACCATCCCAGTCAACACTTTCTACATCACAACAAACTCAACAATAACAATCACAATATTCAAGTTAACGAACAAGAATATTAATATTAATCATAACTCCAACAATGCTGTAAAACATCCAACGTACTCCCCATGGGTATGTAATATTCCCTATCATCCGTGGTATTTTCCTAGCACCCCTTCCCAACTTAACTAGTTCATTACGTAGGTAAAAGCCTCTGTTTTGTTAAGTGTGAATGTTAAAACAGTAGGGCAAACAATTCGAGGATTACATAATAAAACCTTTTGAATGAACAAAAAAAAAAAAAAAA